>JACJUY010001495.1:0-20832 GCA_014220935.1 Platorchestia sp. MABIK | reverse complement strand
GCTGTTGCAGAATGAACACCCTGCCGTGCCACCGCTGCTAGAAGCAGCAGTACACCACGCTGCAGCCTACGAATAACGCTCATATTTGCCTATCGAATACAAATTTGTCTCTCCCTGGAAGTGGCGTACTTGCACTGGCTACCGACGGTCGGCCCTGGCCTCACACTTGATTTTGACGAGCTGTAGGCAGTCACCCGTATAGAAGCTGGTTAAGTCGTGGAAGTGTTTGGTGCTTATTATTCCTCGAGCGAATGAAATGAGGTGTGACGCTTCTGTGCTTGCGCAATGTTCAAACCAAATTACTTGGTTTATGTGAAGTGGGCCGTTTTGCGAGAGTCGTGTGACAACAGTACACCAAATCGATTATGTTTCATTAGTTGGAAACTCAATTTTTTTCTCTTGAACTTGTATATGATTTAGAACTCTTTGGATTTGCGCTATTCATTCTCTCAAAAGTTTTGGAAGGCTAATTTTGTTGCGATTTTTCCATAATCAGAGGAGATGCAGTGATGACTGAACCTGTTTTATTATTGAAACGGCAATAAAGCAACTTGCTGAAGACATTTCTCATCATTACAGAAGCGAATTAAATCACATCACTCGGTATTCCCAATGCGCACAGGTTTCTCAGCAAACATCGTAATTCATGATCAGTTTTTACAAGGTACTCAGACATTATCTCGTTCAGCGAGATAAAGATCTAGCCAGACGGCGAATATACGATCCATTCATTAAAACCAAAGCCCTTTAAGAACGGCTGGTGGAACTGAAATACAAACAGCGCGAATATATTCCAACTGAAACTGCTGGTGCTACTGAAATACAACCAACGTGAACGCATTCCGGCTCTGCAATCAGTAGACCCAAATCTGACCACGTGACAACTGCGCAGGGAGTTTTGCTCGGCCGTTCATTGATCCCTGCGACTGACAACAACAATCATCGAGTCGCAGCACACACGCGAAGGCTGGTGCGGCGCGGCGCTCGCTGCCGTTCTAGACCTTGCAAGACACAACGATTGATTAAGGACGCGTAGTTCTTGGTACTTAGCGTGGCTTTGTGTGCGCGCTGAAGGCCTCCACAACCAGGTTAATGGAAATTGTAGGTTCCCGCCAGTTCAAGAAGAGCACCGTGATTTGCGAGAGAAAGCTGAGAACAAGAAGCTTGGGATGTTTTGTTCGAGGCTGCCATTGCTAACTTCGTTGTTTTTCTTTCGCAGTTAATTAAGTCAGTGGTGCCGAATGTTGCAGAGTGGTTTGTTAAAATTTTCATCATGACAGGTATATAGGACAAAATGATGTGCTACATTTGTAAAAAAATACCATGTTCGAGTAGTGGCATTTGTTCTAATGGAGGTCTCAAAACTTGAACGTTTAGTACTCGTGAAATTTAGAGCGGAAAAGAAAAAGTAAAATGGATTTTAACAAATAGCAAAAGATTTATTCTAGATAGCTACAGAAATGCACAGTAAGAGTAAAAGCGTTTCAAATTAGCGAAAGAATAGAAATTAGATACAACCTTTGGAAAGTCTACGCAAATGATTGAAAAAGTACAAACTCATTACGTAATTTTTAAAATTATTTGTGATCATCGAAATCTATAGCAGGTAAATTACATCTGAAATGGTGTTAAATACCTAGTTTTTAGTACAGCCTTTAAAGCTAAAATCACCCATGAACGACAACACCAGATTTTTGAGAAAACTCAATGGATGCGGCCGAAAATCACAACAATGGACGTACGCAGCGGACGTTTACAGGCGTTTCGCTCGCATTGGAAGAGTTCCCATTGGAAAGATCGGCGTTCGTAGGTGTCGGGAGACAGATCCAAGCCGCGTTGAACAAGTGCTTGCTGCCAGTAAACAGCGTAACGTGAAGCGCTTCACGAAGGTGTGAAGGTATAATCAATACCGGGTTTGGATTCTTTCCCGAAAGCAGTACGATGTTGCTTTGAAAATATAAATTCGCATTTGATGCAGAAAATTTGTTATGTAGGGTTGTAAAGGTTAGCTACACCAGCAGATTGAGAAATAGAATTAATTTATTGACGGGCTTTGATTTGATAACTGCCGTTTAATTTAAATACTACCGTTACAAGCCGAATGTTGTCATTAACTTTCTTTCCAGCAGTTTAGTTGTGGCTGTGCAGAAAATAATTTTTTATTTTGTTTACCATGGTCAAGTCATTGACCAGCGGGGAAAACTCATCGTCTGGCTGAATTCTTGTAACTTGGATCATAGAACAAGTCTCGGAAATAAGGACGGTAGCTACGGCACTTCTTTAGCTTCTGTTGGCGCTCTTGGGCGCGCTGTTCCTGCACCGGAGAGACCGCGGGGTCCATTTCCGAATTGCCTCTAAAGCTCCTTTTGCCAAATTTGAGCCCTTACAGGCGGCTCTCGCCCGTGCTTTTCTAGAGAAATGCTAAAAGATACATTTCCTTGTAAAGGTACCTCCTGGGGAAAAAGCTGCGAACCAATTTTTCTTCAAAATTCTGAGGAAATCCTTTACACAGGAGCACTTGAGTGCGCAGAAAACCTTTAGAGTCCCACTGAGGGTACAATTATTGTATTTGTAGGAATTAACGATTCCAGGGGGAAGATGAAAAATCCCGAGCTTAGAGTTAGCCTTTTTTTGTTGAAACAGAACAGTTAAGGAGCAAATTTTTCGGTTCATTACTGTCTCGTTTTTCGGTCCATCTATGTTCTTCCTTGACATTTTTTGCTTCATTACTTCATTCCTAACTTACCATTTCTATGCGCTGAGGGTTTTGTTTGGGAACTCACCTTGTGCGGAGATTCCGCGTTCCCTTAACTCCATCATCCTTCTTCCTGTACAAAACTCCTTTGTTCTGGTAGGGGAGACATCAGCTAATTTAAAATCTATTCTAATCTTTGTCTGTTATAACGCATTCTTGGTAAATTCTAAACGGTATACACATTTTTACTTTTTTAAACATGAGAAATGATTCAAACAATCATTTGATGCTCAAGAAAATTGTAAAACGGGAAAATATCGCTGAGTCCGTTCGTATATTTTTATTGAGCGAAATCACTTGTCGGTGTACAGAATGTTTAAAAAAATATAATACCGGCGCAGCCTAGTTGCAAAAGGGAGTGAACTATTTGTGAAGACTTGATCCTATTATAATCGTCCTGTACAATTCGTCCTTACAGAAAGAACGCTGCTCATGCGAATCGTTTAATCATAAAAATGCACATCATTTATACCTTCACTCATTGGAATTTCTGAATATTGGCTCAGCATTTTCACAAGCCAAACAAATTTTGAACTCCAAAATTGAATAGAGTTTATGGCCTGGATATTTTTGTACACCCGACTTCAAGATAATAAGGAGCTTCATCATTCTTTGTCGAAAAAATTTCTTATCTTAAATGTAGACTAGATGTTTCAGAGTATTTTGATTACTCTATGCAAGGGGTATCTTGTCTGTGAACTTCATTTTGCTCTTGGCATGCATAATTTTTCGCGAAGTATAGATTATAATAGGAGCAAAATAGAAGTACATTGAAAAATTGTCGTTATCGACTACACACACACTTGCCAAGTGAACCAGAATCTTCTTCGCTCGCAAAAAAATACACGAAGTAAATAAAAATATCTTGTTTAATAAACAAATAAGGGAGCTAAGACTACATATATTAGAAATGCATGGACGACAGGTTTCGGGTGGTCCACCTCTGCCTCATCCGGGCGGATTACTTTGATCGGCTTGGCTTTACTGCGCGCGCGTTCGTCGGGCTGAACTTTTCCTGGTGCCACGGCTGTCCCTGCTCTGATCTGAGTGCCATGGATCAGCACCGGTTGTCGTGTCCCATCGGTCTTGCAGCTTCTCATAAACATTCAGAGAGCGATCCGCCAATCTGTCATTTGGCATCCATTGTCCACCTGGCACGGCACTGCGTCTGACTGATGAGGCCCGCCACACACACCGGCTGGCGGTGATTTAGCAGCAACCACCTGCTTGCAAAATGCCATCCTTTCATCTTGAGCAAAGCTTCTGGATGGCGTTTGATATCTTCATGAGAATTTCGTTTTTTATGAAAGAGGCCAGGCGACGGAACGGTGTTGAGCTGTTTTGAAACTGTTGTTGTTTGAATGTTAATATAAAAATTCCTTGATTCAAAATTATTATTAATGCCAGTTTTCCGTATAAACTAGGTTAAATAATAGAGACGCTTGCTGTAATGAATTGTAATTTCAAACTCGGTTTTCAAGGATGATGATTCTTGAGTTTCGAAGCCAATAATTATTTGTAAACGACTCGCAAATACGTGTAGACAATGCAACCACGTGCAACACAGATGTGGCGCTTCTGAATATGAGGCACAAAGTTTCAAGTTTTTCCTTCGTTCAGGTACAACTTAGATCACAAGGAACTTTTACCGTGGTCTCAATAAATATATGAAATTCCCTTCTGAATTCAAGTAGCGTTTCAGGAACATTCTTCATGCTCTTTCGTTTCATTTAGCGGTGACACTTCCACCTCGACTGGGAAAAGGAACATGCGAGAGCAGTTTTATTCTTTTCCGGAACGCTTGCTTCAAGCGTTCATAATGAAATGCCTTCGAGTACTCCTCAAATTTCATAAGCTCGATATGAAGCGAAGAAGTCAGTGAAGCCGCCTCTCATGCCATACTTTTTCCTCCGTACGCGAGCAAATGCCCCGCCGCAGCAGCGCTCGTCTACCACGATGTATTTGTCAGGTAAATCCTTGCGAAGATCTGCCTTGATCTTCTGGGCACAATGGGACCAATGCCGGCACCGAATGAAACGAACCAAGGATAAAATGAAGTGTCCTACGGGCTTTCTTTAGTACTGTGTATTGATCCTTTTTCTGCGCAGTGTTTCGCACAAATGTGAAGCAGGTTAGCTACAACACCCCTTGCAAGAACTGCGAATATCCTTGTAATGCATTGCAAGTGGCCGTGGAAAAGTAGGAGTGCTTATACGCTGTATTATGATCATCTATGGAGAATACCCATACACTGCACTTTCAACCTCCAAACAGTGCATACGATCGCCCGTGCGTTATACTGCAATACCCCATTCTTTGCAGTGCGATTACCAATGCATTGCCCTACGATCACCCATACATTATACTACGATCACCCTTTCATTATACCACGATCGCCCATACATAGCACTACGATCGCCCATACATAGCACTACGATCACCATGCATTGCACTACGATCACCATACATTGCACTACGATCACGTACATTACACTACAATCACCAATACATTACACTACGATCACCAATACATTACACTACGATCACCAATACCTTACACTACGATCACCCATACATTACACTACGGTCACCCATGCTTCTTCTCCATTTGTTTCATTGTATATTTGCTTCCAAAAAATATTTTCTTTTGTACATTTCACTACGATCACCCATACATTGCACTACAACCAGTCATTGAACACTAATATTTTTTAAATATTTACTATAACAGTTTCGACTATTGAAATTTATTTCTCGCCCTCGACGAAATAACTAACTTGGATTTGGTTGCTCGTCTCCGTCTATATGAATGGTCTGTAGTTTGACCTCCAGACAGATGCTAGAATGCTCCACCAATTCATGGGTTCAATCGCACTGACTTTAGCTGAAACTAATAGATGCTTTTTTATTTAAAAGTTCTGATACATATTTTCTACTCTCGCCCATATTTTTCAAGCTTGAAACTATAACAATGCTACTTCATAAACATCGCGAGAGATTTACAACTCTTAGAGAAGATTAAAATTTGCAGGCATCAACACGATCCTTATAATGTTGGCTGCTATTTCTGACATGTTTTTCATTCATGAGCCTCGACGTACATCAAGCGTTTGAGCCTTGGGTAATGTTTGCATTAGGCTAACCTTTTTCCATTAGTGGGTTTTCTTGCTCAGAAAGAGTTCTGTTCAAAGGGCTTCCGCAGATTCTGTAAAAAGTTGGGACCTAAGTGAATATTTTGTTCAGTTTTATGTTTCTATTCTTTAATGAATCGCCCTTTTCAGTGAAATAGTCTTGCATTACTTCTCACGTAAATCTTTCAGCCTGTAAACCCTGTTAGCTGCGCATTAGGGGAGATTGATGCAAGTAGTCAATGAACAAGAAAATATCCCAGTACATTTTTGCAACAACTAACCTGTATTGTAAGTTTGCAATGCGCGATAAAATATCATTCTAGAGTTTTCTTGATTCATTTTGCTCTGAAGGTGCAATTTTCCCTATGTGAGACTTATTCCCTCTAAGTATCCCCTACGTATCTTGTTAAGCATAGTTCATTCACTCATACAAACAGAAGTAGACTCGTCTGTTACTGAACCTCCCTACAGTGTCTAACCGAAAAGGATTGATACCCAGAATATTATGTCGAGATAACTTCGTGCTCTTATCAGAGGAGAGCTTAAACCTAGACCTTGAATTCGAGTGCCTTCGTTTCTGCAATTTTTCTCTTCTTCTTTCCACTTTACCATTTTGTATTCACTGTGTCATTCCATTTCTTTGATAAGCTTGTCCGCCTCACCTCGCTCTGCAAACTAGTGTTCCGATGCGTAGCTCGTTCATTTAAACCGGAGAAAAAATATTTTAATTAAATTCACTTAGATTTTCATTTTTACTTTGATCATCAAGATGAACAAAAGAGGATGTCAGAACTGTTTAAGCTAATTAACCTCACAACGGTAATGATGAATTTGATGGACACCTATCGACGAATATAACCGATGTTTTTCAAATTTGTCTCGTTTTGTCGACAGATGAACAGTTGGTTTGTGAATCCAGACAAAATATGAGGCATGAGAATATCTTTAATACTTCAAGGCGTACCCTACCTTGCAATGTGAGATTTCTAGTAGTAATTTATTGACTTTGACTGCTGAGCGAAGACGACGTCTGCTGTTTCTTTGTCACCTTCTATGACAAGTTGCCGTCAAACTCGAGACATGTAGTGAAAGCTGCTTTTTTTTGTGGATAAGGGAGAAATCTACGCTAGAAAACTGCCAAAATGGCCATTACCATTTTTTCTTCGTTTTCATGACAAAAATAGTTAGAGATGCAGATGTGATAGAAACTAATGTTTTTATGAGCTATTTTAGGCAACGCTGCATGCGGGTTAAGTAAATTTATGCATTGCGCTAAGAACGGAAGTTTTGAAAGTTAAAATTAAAAACAAGGCTTCCTGTGAATGCGTCAATAAGGATATTAATAATTGTCTTTCGTGTGAATCAAGCTCCGTTCAAAGACATAGTTAAAGAAGACTTTAATATATATGTTGTCAATTCCAATAAACAAATCATTTGAACTCCATAGTCGAGGTCCATGCATGTTACTAAAAATTTGCAGTAAAAAAATAAGATTCTTTGAATGCACCGTAGTAATTGTAGCTTATATAATTATGATGAAACAGTTTTAATTAAAATTCATGCTCTGCCAACAGAAATTTGAGCACAGTGCACGAACACTGCCCTGCGTGTGACCGGCAGGTACGAATAGAAATGTCTCACATAAAGTCGTTTCAAATAAACCTTGTCCACCTCAGCCTTAAAAAGCCTTAAACTTATCCTTCAGACGTGTGCAAAATCATAGTTAGTCAGAACAGGTGACAACGAAGAGAAACAATCTTTCCTCTTGTTGCAAATTTGATCTCATGTGTGTCAGGTCACGCGTTTACAAGCAGGTTTCATGGAAGCCATCGAGGCATAATAGGCCGTGCGCGCCGCACTCTTTTCTCGAACATGAGCCTCCTTTGCGCGCCGTGCAGTCGCAAGCAATAATGAGCCGGAGAAATAACTGTGTCAAGTGCTCATTAGTTTTTAGCGGCACTCTTGAGGGTCTTGGTGGTAGTTCAGTAATTTCTGCCTGTCTCTTAATGAAGCATTTCGCGAGATGATGCTGTTAACTCTGGCATAAAGCACTCAGCTTCTGCGCAAATAGTCGAGTGAACGCCATGTGCAAAAATTATGGGTGCTAACTGTCGGGTTCATGGCGTTCAATTCAAATTTGAACGTGAATATTCAGAATATTCGAATGAATGGTTCACGCCACTTTTGGTGTGTGTTATAATGTCATTGTGGTATCTAACGCCCAACCACCCCCTTACTAACTGGCATTTCATGATGCTTCACTCCGGTAAAAAATTATTCGTAATTAACGTTCATTGAGCTAATTTAGGCCCATGGAGTTCTTCAAAAAAGTCAAATTTTCTAAATGACTGCACTTGATTGTAACAGCAACCTAAATTCCTAATGATAGGTTCTTTAAAACTGATCCAGAGGATAGTTAGAATATTTCACTGGTTCGTCTTCCGCCGTGACATGAAAATTGAAAAAAAACAGAAGTTTGCCTATGTGAGCTTGCCGCGGAATTATGCGATGGTCTGCAAGAACACTGGGATTTAACAAACTAATTCCACCGTCAAGGTTTCATTCTTAATCGAAGATGACGCGTTGATACAGATCGAAATTTTTCACGAGTTTTTGAGAGTATTTAATATTTAACCAACCATTCGTTCAATAGATCAACCAATAATCACTCGCATAGAAATTAATGATGAAGCCGCTCTACAGTAATCAGTTTTATACTCATTAATTTTAAACGTCTGAATTTCTGACAGCCAAAATATAGAAGCTGGGTTGAATAATGATTTTGAAAGTTTACGCTCCACAGAACGACCCAGTTATTTGTTTAATTTAGAGCTCAAACTTGTATAAAAATTTGTTTCAGCTGAGCTCAATCATGAGAAAGCTGTTCAATGGAAAACGAGTCTTCAATCCATATTGAAATTGAGGAAGGAAAACATGGTTGATTCTAATATGAGGAAATGTTATTCACAAAATGAAGATTGCACGTCAGAACCTGACACACATGTCTCTCCTGAATTCACAACGTATCAAATACTTGCCCGCATCGCCAACGGTACGCTATTAAAATATCGACTACACTAATTACGACAGCTACGTAGCGAAGCTGAGCATACGCCGTTCAAGTTCGAATGAGATACTTTTGCAATAAAGATCGGTGATTAAACACAGTGCTGCAAATTGTCTGCAGTGAATTTCTCGCATTTCATGTTAGGCTGGACATTATTTATGAACTCTCGATTCCATTCTCTTGCCTTTGTGTTTTCGATCTTACTTCTACGTCTGCAGTCAAAGTCGGGGGAACAAAAATAATCAGTAAACAGTGCTAATTCCCCCGCAAAAATATGTTTTCATCGTTTGAACCTCGTGTCAAGTGATGCATAATAAAATCCTGAAAAAGGATTATATTTTGACCAGCACTCCAAAACCGGGCACGTAAGTGCTGGTCATTGTAGCTACAGCGGAATTTCAAGCTGAGATTTTACAGGCAGCACACACGAAGCAAGGTCATTTTATGCGACTCTATGAGGTAAGAACTATAGTCATACAATTCGAACTTTCGTTATAAACTGAGAATTGGGATGCCACGAAGCATTTTTTAAATCTGAAAGTTCCCTCAACTCATTGAGGTTACGTTTTCTGCGCGATAATATTAACTTTTGGACTTTAGAATTTAGCGGCGATCTTTGGCAGAATTTGCACTCGTGAAGAAATATCTTTCTTTAATTATCGAAATATGACCCATAATACCTCAGAGGAATACAACTATTGTGTCTATGGGAATTAGCGATCTCAGAGGCAAAATGCGAGGTTTCGAGCTGAATTTTAGATAGGCCTTCCTCATGTTGAAATAGAAGAGGGTTTTTGTTTTGTTACAACTATCCTGTGCTTTTCTGTTTTTCAGCACGTTTTAAAAATTTTCTTTAACATTTACCTTATTTCATAATTTTATTCCCAGCCTGATGTTTCTATGCTCTGGAAGTCTTGCGTAGGAAAACACCTTGTGTATAACTTCTGCGTTCCTTAAACTTCATACTGACTGGTGCGTTCCTCTTTTCTCTCGCTGGAACACCTTTGTGGTGGTGAGGGCAGTTAAACTGACATGTAATCTAACTTGAGTTTATTTGGTGTTCTTATCTCCCGTTTTTTAAGTATTATGAACTAAGATGATACCATATAAATAATCGATTATGAATTAATCATGTGTCGTAAAAATTTTGAATAAAGTCTGTCCCGAACATGAGTACAATTTTTGGAAGTAAAAATCAAAACAGAACGGCAAATACATTAATGAGCATGTGACCTGCTCAAGTAATAAATATCAGATTATGAAAGTATGCTCTTTTTGATAGGAACAAAGGCAAAAATTATTTGAGGGGAGCTTTCAGCTATGGTCTCAACTAGCGAAAAAATACACGTCTGTGAGTGCATAAAACAGCGTTTCATGTTATACTTTTTATAACATCTTTCCTTGCTCGTCGGTATCATTATTAGATAGCTTCAAATTTCCTGATAAGTTCTTGATGCTCAAAAATGTAGCGCTGCTGGTATCAAACTCCCCAAGAAACTTGGCTGCATTTACCCAACATCATCAAAGTTGACGAACGACCCAAACAAAATACCTGCGTGTGCGCCTCGCGCTCGTGCGCTGCCGGTTTGGATATTGCTGCTGGTCTTACAAGTTTAATACTCGGACGAGCCTCAAGTTAAATGAAAAATACGACGTAAAGCAGCGAACACGAAGACTTTTATGCCCCACTTCACTTCCTGACAAACAACAGCCACCTCGAGCCTCAAACTTTGCGAAAAGTGTCTGGCTGTGAAAAAGAAGGGTTTTTGTTTCTTGCTGAGTTCATTCGTGAAAAAATGGGAGACAGCCTCTTCCGTCTAATAAACTCCAACCGGTTACTTCGCGTAAGTTATGCCTTGTCAACTTTTTGGATACAAAAGACATAAACGTGGAGTATCTGTTGCGTTATATTCGCTCCTACAGCGGTGAGGAGTTCATGTCAGGTGGAGTCCAGTTCTCTGAGCTGGCTCCGAATAGAACATGGGGCGTCTACGTGACGGATATTGCTGGATAATTCCCTGATATGAGGGAGTGTTTATAATTTTAGGCGTAATCTCAAATTGTTTAGGATTGGAAAATTAAAGATTTACACAAAACACATTGAATTCTGCTAAGGTTCTACTGAGGAGGTGTTAAATGGTAGGGAACAGTCTCGGGAATGATCTCACTGGGAAGTAGCGCTCCCATGGGGAGGAGGATTTTAGGTCCCGAATTCAGTGTTAGTTAATTAAACCATCGATTTTTTGAAGTAGAAGACGGTGTTTTGTCTATAATTACCATCTTTTCTTGGTCCACTGCTCTTCTTTTTTACAAGTAACTCTCTTCAACTTCTTTCTTGTTTTATGAACTTCTTTCAGTCTTGCTGTTTCTTTTTGTAATCTTCTGCATAAACTATGGATGTCAGATCAAGATTGAAGTACTCATTTCAACTTCAAAGCATCTACTCAGGATTTGTTTCTAAAAATTTTCGTGTCTTGTCTTTTTTGTCTGGAATGTGTCAAATATTTTTTGAATATTCGATCGCGAACGTACTGCTGCTGCAGGCGCATATTGTAGTTGCAGTCCCCTACAAATATTATTTAGTGGTTTTTATATTCATGTGATGTATCTGTGATACATGAAGGGAAAAAGAAGTGAAGAGAAGCAAGGATATAAAAGCTAAAGGAGTACATCAGATTGAAATGTTTTCGGTGTCATTTTTCATGCATGAAGTCAATGAATACATTTTTCGTGGATCTTGCTTTTAATAATAAGTCTAGCTTGGGAATACTCTCAATGAATAATTTCATTGTGATGCAGCGCGCGAAAACAAGATGCATTAGTTATTTCTCGTGGGATGAGTTTATTGTGAAAAGAATCCACAAATTAATGTTTAAGTAAATTCGTATTCTTGGAAACATGCGCGCGGATCCACCTTACAACGGGCTCTTATAATAACATTTATCGTTAATCTTACTAGACAGCTGTATCGATTTTTTGGTAATTTCGATGTTTGGAGATACATCGCTGTACCAAATTTTCAATAGTTTGCTTTAACACGTGAAAAATGCGTCATAAACTACAAAATAACCAACCAATCGTGGTCAAACCTCGTGTTTATTCATTGAAAATGTCTGACTCCATGTTTTTAAATCGACTTTGTGGGGTTTGAAAAAAGCTGAACTCTCAAATGTACAAAATTTACATGTCATTTGTACCTTTTTCCCGTGCTTCAACTTGATGGTAGTGCAGGGTTTTAGATCATTATCTGCCTTAAATATTCATAAATGTATCGTTCAGTTTGATTTTAATGAAAAATTTATTTCCACCATCCGTATACCATATACCATTGATTGATTTTGTACCATGGCATGGGTATGAATTTTTGGTCATGTTTGATTCGAGCGATATATTTCTTCATTCCATTTTTTGGATTGTTTTTTCCATTGAAGTCGTCCAAAAATATTAAGTAAATGTGTTTTGCCTCATTCGAATGTTTATTTTCGTGCATAATATTTTAAGACGTTGAAATATTCATTCATTTTCATTGAACATTTCAGTAATTTTTTCTCATCTCCCCCATGCTTCATCGATGCACCAAGGAAATTAAAAAAGAGGTTTGTACTCGAATAAATTAACATAATTTATATTCCAAACTCGTTTTATTTTAAGAATAAATCTGTCGCTCATCTCATGCTTCTGTCCTGTCTCTAGCCTTCGAAAGCTTGATTTTATCCGTCTACATTTTAAGAGAATGTGCTTAGTTCGTGCCACCTTAGCTCATGTTTTCCAGGGGTTCATTAGACAGATGTCTGCTGAATTTCATTACTTTAGAATTGCATGTGAGACTTCATTATACCTTTGAACTGAAATGCTTGAATTGTAATGCTGCACTTTAATACTACAAATAAAAATACTCTAATGGAGTCAAGTGCTTTGTCAAAATTAATCTTGCTAACTTCGAAAACCACGTCCAAAATGTTGTGCTACGCAGACACTTGGTGCATCTACACTACTTGCTGGGAAGAAATTTCAATTTCAAGTCTTATTCGGTGCTTTTTTTGCGCCTCGTGCGCTGCTTTGCGTTTTGAGGGAAATTTTGCTCGTCGGTGTAAATATCTCCTAACGTTTATCAAATTTTTGCATTCAATCACAAGGCAATGCTGAGCATTACTAAACAAGTGTAGGTCTTGAAATTCCCTTCAAGCTCTCCAATATATTTAGAATATTTTATACACAAACATTAGCGAAGCTCATTACAGTACTGACTGAGCTAACGCGCATAGTTGGAGATAGAGAGTTTCGAAAAAGTTTTACTTTATATGTGTTATTGCCAAGCTTTCTCTTCATGTGATTAAAATCATGTTAGGGGAATTTCAGAAAAATTTTCGTTAATGGGTCCAAATGTTATGCTTATTTCACCAGCGGGCGCAGCATTACATTACATTCCTTAGCGTACTCAAAAAAACAGTGCGCTTACGAGAAAAGTTGAATTTTTCGTTTTCTTAAAGCAAATGTGTATATTTTACTAAGAATTTTTCTGTGAAATACTCGTCAAAATGCAGTCGGTTGAAATAATTTCTAAGCCATGTCCATACCACGGTATACCGGGGTCTATACGTCAACTCCATCAATAACTAACCCTGATGTCAAAGTCTGCTCATAGATCAGTTTCATTCTATCGCAACGTTTATCATCCATATACATTCGTATCTTTCTTTACTTTCGTCCAAGCCATCGCGAGCAGGATCAATCGACTGATGCTGTACTTGTCTTCTGTACTCTCTAATTTTCCATCTCTGAAAGGACGTATTTCTTCTGTCGAACTATTCTTGAAGCAACTGCAGTCGCACTACACAGTGTTTTTTTTATTCGACAATTTGAATTATAGGACATAGATGCTAAGTAATTGCGCTGCCTGCAAATTCTCGATCGACCTCATCGACCTCACACCAAGGATGCATTTAAAAATTAGCCATTAGAAATTGCTAATAGAAGCTAACGTATCCGAAGAACATCAAGATTTCAACCACACTCTTGAAAAATTTCACTCAATGTGTCTCAATTCTGACCCAATATTTTGTGTGCGCTGAGACTACCATCATCGTAAAGGAACTCAGGAACCGCACAGCGGCGGTTGCAGTGCTAAAACTGCATAAGGTATTGAAAAGAACTTACTATTTTCCCTCCTTGCAAGCTGGGTATGGTTAATTTAGGAATTCCCTGCTTAAATCCTGCAATGCATGTTATCATGTCCTTCAAAAAAACGGCTAGAGTGAACCAGGATGAGAATAAAAGCAAATAGGAGCCCCAAGAACAAACTTTCCCGTTGGTTTTCCGTGGCAAAAGAGCGCACTTCGCGCATATGACGATGAGATATCGTACGACAGCGCTTGCACAAATGGAGCCATAAATTTTGTGCGGCAAAAATAGATTCCCTTCAGAAAATGGTCGGTCAGCAATCGACGTCATACATCGCACCATCGCCCGAAGCGCTAGCCCTGTACTGTTAAGGTCGCGTATGCTCCCCGGTTAAAGAGAGTATTTATGAGGGGAAATAGAGTGAGCGTTTTGTATTTTTTCTTTGGTTAGAGAATTCTGGAGCGGTGAAGTTATAAGATATAGTGCACATGAAATCATGGCGATAATATTGGTGGTTAAAGAGTTTAGTGCATTTGAAATCCTCGCGAAAATAAGCTTAAAAAACGTGAATCTAGCGATTGCTATGAGACGGTTATTCAAAATCACGACTTGGTATGAGCGAAAAGAAGAATTTTCCACCACAAAAATAGCAATAATCAATTGAAAACATGGGAATGAGAACTCGTATTATTTATTCTTGTCTTAGCAATTGACAGAAAAAGTACCATTCTCTTGCTTCCAAACGTTAGATAATTCGAAGAAAACGACTAACTCCCGGCCCCTCAGTTATGAGAATTTAGCCTTGGTTCAGCCTCCTTTATTCCTGTCAGCCGCTTCACTTCACACCGACTTTCCCTGCCTTCACTGGAAGCGGGTAAGGTGTTTTGAAAGTCTAATATTTCTCTTCTTGGGACCGTTACCTCCGCCTTTGGTAATGTAGATGCTAATTCAATGCTGAGTGCCATCTAAAATTAGTTGCGCTCAAGTTGCTGCTGATAATGGTTCATGAAATTTTGAAACTTGTTTCGAGGAATATTGTGGTTTGGGAAATTCATGCTATAACAATACGTGCTAATTTTATTGACATATGGCTCCACCTCTTGTGTGCTTCTACAGTTACAAAAAGAAAAAATTCTGAAATGCTTAAATTTCATAAATATCCAAGGTTTATATAAAAATTTCTTCATGAAAATTTGCATCTGTTGGGTGACCAACCAGACCTGTAATGTTTAGGCGATACGGCAAAATTAATTATCGTTTTAAAGTTATCACTTCTGTATATAAATTCACAAAACTCCAGCAAAAATGCTTTAGTTTCAGCTCGTTCATTAAAAAGAAAACCTTATGTTCTGAATTTTTTATCAGGGTTTCAAAAATACGAGCAAATGTTATTCTCGAGTAGAAACATTTTCTGTCCTGAGCTCAGCGAGTTTTGAGCTCGTTCCTTCCCTAAGACTACAGTCAGAAAGTCTTATCTTTAGCCCTTCTTTATTCAGAAGTCAGCGCAAGACGCCGCGAAAGAAGGAAACTCAATTTATGCCGTTATAGAAACTTGATAATAAATCAAGACATTTCAGTTTTGCTTGTTGCGTGACGTGGATGAATATAATATGTATAAAATAACTTGTTTCAACGTTGTGTTGAATGAGAATTGTAAAAGAGTGAGTCGCTCATAAAACTTGTAAAATGAGACTAAATTTGGAAGGTTCATTGCAACATTCGATCTAGAATTCTGCATCAAAAGAATCAACTTTAACATTAGTTAAACCTCAGTTTGTTCAACTAGAGGTTATTTTTCACACTTCTTTAAATTTTTAAGACACGAGCGTAAAATGTCCCTTGAGCCTTCCTATATTTTACAGCGCAGCAGTCGGCAACACACGGTGTTTGTTTGCACTCGTTAATTGCAAGATGGCGTGTGTTTTGATATCCTATTTAACTTCCTTCTTTTTGCCCTAGTTGTTATTGGCTCGGCCAACTATGCTATTTTCTTCCTGTCTTGCCATGAAAAATTCAAGTCTTGAAATGCAATTTCCTTGCAAAACAAACAGCGACGCACACCAGAAGGAATCAAGTCATCTTATTTTAAGTCAACGAATGCAGTTATTCATGAAAGTTAAAACCCTGACTCTTATGAAATAATTCACGTTTGGAGACGGTAGTGAGGAAAGCAGCGAAAATTCCTGAAATATTAGTGTGACGTTATACGCCTGAAAATGAAAGTAAGTTTCAAAAACCGCAGACCCAATCCTTCATAAGCGTGACCGAGACAGCTTTGAAAAATACGTGCACTTTCACACACCAGCAGCGGCTCGCATCTGTCCATTGCGTCTACTCCCCTCAGCACGTACGTCTGCTCTCTTACCTAACGGGCAAAAGCTCTATGAAACGGGCAAGAGCGCTGTAACGGGCCCGAGTGACGGGTCGTGATGGCGTAGCGGTCAGACCAGCTGGAAAAATGAGTCCCGATAGAACGTTGCGCACGCGCGAGCTTCGTAAATAACCCATACGGTCCGAGTGTTGAGTAAATAGCAAAGCGGGACATGGCAGGTGCAGCCAGAGCTGCTAGAAATAAAGCGCGAGACCTAATTTCGGTAGCGCATTGTTTATTATGGGAAGACAAGCTGTTTGTTGCAGAATCTTTCACGACCTATCCCCCTGCGTAAAGCTTATCTTAGTCTAGGGTTTTCTATTTCAAGATGGTTATCTTGCGTGTTTTTGTTGCAGTGCATGATTTTAAAATTAATGTATTTATTGATGAAAAAATAAGTTTACATCATTGTGAACATCTTGTATTGTACGTATGCGTGATTTATTATGTGTGAGTAAATACTTCATTTTATGAGCATGAAATAGTATCCCGGAATTATAACCAGACACGGGTCGAAATATTAATATCCTTGACATCGTGCCATTCTCAAGCGCGTGTGAAGATCAAAATATAACTGCATGAAGTTTGCGTCTCGTCCCGTCTCGTTCTTTTTCAATTATCCCTCAGTAAAACATTGTTCCGTTATTTCCTGTCTGCGATTAATTGGACACCTGAACCGCGGTTTAGCTTTGAAAACCATTAAAAAACGGCAACTGCTGGCGAACGCGCTTCATCCGTCGCGATGACGTCCATTTCTCGGGGCAAATTTGCACTCGAGTGCCTCTGCGCTGCTGTGATGACCGTGTCTCCATGAACACGAGAGGCCAGTTTACTCAAGTGCTACGTAAACTCGCAGTCCTCAAAATAAACATCCTATCAGTTACAGTTGGGTATCAATCGAAGATCATTGTCTCTTAATATTTCATGATAAAATTGATTGTCTCACGTACTATGTTATTTTCTCACGTTCCACGTAATTTTCCTTACGTTCTAGAGAGTCACATAAATTCTATGCTTCACTTCTAGATTACGGAGTGCTCATTCGAGGCCGGTGTCCTGCGTACTGAAGCATTTTAATGTATAATTAAGTTGCTCCGTGAGTTATTGGAACGTATCACCGCCCTCCACCATACCTACGTCGGCGCAACGACGCCTGCTCCACACCGTAATGCAGCTGTCATGAGCTGTGTTCAATTCATCTTCAGTCCGTAGCCCTAATTATGGAGTTATTCAACTCAAGCTCCGTTGATAGTTATAATAGCGTAGGATTACGGGTCGTCTTATTCAGGGTGAGGTCTGAGGAGATTAAAAAGCGGGTTTATCTTTTTAAGAGTGAGGTATGAGTAGGATTAGAATACAGTTCATCTTTTTAAGGGTTAATATGAGTAGAATTAGTAGGCGGTTCATCTTCTTAAGAGTGAGAATGAGTAGGATTAGTGGGCGGTTTATCTTTTTAACGGTGAATATTAGATGGATTAAGACGCGCTTCCTATTTTCAAGGGTGAGTGTGAAAAACGGTAAAAAGGAATAATACTTCGGCTTTTATTTTGCTGTGAAGCATTAAAATCTCTCTCTCTCCCCCTCTCTCTCTCTCTCTCTCTCTCTCTCTCTCTCTCTCTCTCTCTCTCTCTCTCTCTCTCTTTCTCTCTCTTTCTCTCTCTGTACGGAAAGAAATTTGGACGTTTTTTCGAGCGAAATGATGATGTTGCGCACTAACTACAGATGAAAGAACGATTAAGTAAATCGATTATGTATGCAAAGCAATTCCTACGTCATCCATCTTGTGACCTTCGAACCCATTGGTCTTAAACACGGGCTAGCGGGGCCTATCTCCATACAACAAAACAAAGATCAATGTTAGTATAGGCTGTTAAGTTTTGAAATTAATAAACGATTTCCAGCGTTAAAAAGAGTTTTAAAATTTCATTCATGAAATAACTATCGATTTATGATCAAATGATTATAGTTTGACATCTGTGGTTTATTTCAGGAAAAAACACCGAGACACCGCTTTTTACCCCTAATTTCTGAAAGAAAATAGCTTTTTTATTCATACATATGTTATCACTTCACAGCAAATAATTTGATTTAGGTTTATGAGTTTGGCTGAAATCAATGCATCACAATCGCCAAATTTGAATAGGAAAGCTGGAAGCAAAATTTGCTATCAAATAAGCCTGTTTATGTCTAGCCTATGAATCTGATCCCTAGCTTCACGCTCACCGTCCCAGACGCGCAAACGACCGCTGCATGTTTTTATGTCATATATCGCAGACGCCGTTACGACTGTCGTATTATTGCGGTAAGAAGACATGCTTGCGCCGCAGGTTTCCCTCCTCAATTATTGCATTATGCATGTAACTCTCACTTGTAAGGAGTCACAGTCCGTCATCTCACATGTGGAGCCGTGGAAAATTCACATTCTCAAGCTCTGTGAAAGTGAAAGAGTAATGTACGCAAATTATATGTTCAAGGAAGGGCTTAATTGATCAGATTCTTGCGTTTGTAGCGAAGGCCCTGTCTTGCTCAGATTCTTTCGAAAGTTTCAACGAAAGTTGTCCTGAAGAAACTCATTGCGTGGTATTCAGAAACAACTGGAAACGGAAGAAGAAATTTAAAAATGAGCTTCTTTTAATTTGTTTAAGGACACAATATGTTCTGAAAAGATGATTAAAAGGATGCTGTTTCAGTATCTAAAAATCAGCAATTCCGAGGGAAAATGTGAGGTCCCGAGCTGTAAGCTAAGAAGCCTTCATTTCCACTAAAATTGAATAGATTTTTCGCTTTGTTAAGGACCACCTTTTCACGGTTCACTAGTATAGTATTTTTCGAAAACTACATCTGTTTTGTGCAACGTTTACCCTGTTTCATAAAATTCCTTCTTAACGTATTCTTTTCATGCGCAGAGAATTTTATTTTGGGAATACATATTATGCATAGATTCTGCGTTCCCTTAACTCCTTACTAAATGATGTTTTCATCTTTCCTCTCTTTGGAACACCTTCCCTATGGTTAGGGAGGTTCAAACTAACTTATCTCATATTTTAAATCTTGAACGAGCACTCATTCTTGCCAGTTCATTTGGAAAGAGTTGGCTTGGTAAAGTTTTGACTAACTTCAAGTATTTTGTCGGTAAACGTCCATAGCGAGCACTGGAGCACCTTAAATATCACACTTCGGAAACTCGGAAATAAATTTCATAATTAGAACCTGAGCAAACATGAGTCACAGAGATTGCAGTTTGTAAGCAGTGATTCTTGGCGCGGCGCTAATCATGATCAAAAGCTTTTATTGATCATTAGAAGAAGAAAATATTTTATCAACATTACTCAAGAAAACATTCCAACTATCCATCCCACTCTTACAAAATCCAATTTCCAATATTCCTCCACCCGAATGACCCTTTTCCTCAAACTCGAAGGAACACACTTTCAAATAGAACCTGATTGGCTTCAGACACTTTCAAGTAGCAGTGCTTGACCACTGCGAGAAAGTTACATCCATTGCGATACCAACTCGAGCGCCATCTGACGGTCGTGTCATTACAGACCGAGTCAAGCGTAGCCCGCCAAAAAAATATCAGGGTGGTTTGACAAAGTAATTCTCTGTAGCTCCTTGATCATTTTTGCTTCGTCACCGAGAAATGTTCAATTTGTCCATGTACGAAGGATGCTGAACGAATGCTTTACCCTAAAGCTTGAAGTATTTTCCAAGAAAAGGAATCGTGTCTGTGTCTACTCTATGTTCAAAGGCGAACGTAGTACAAAATAGTCATCTATGTGTGATATATCATTAATTTGAGATATCAATTCTTATAATTTTTACTGTCAAATATCTCAAATTCACCCTTGTATTGAGGTCACGCTTTATTTCCTTCTGCAATGCAAATGCATTCAAGTCGACCTCAGTTTGCTGGGCTGATTTCTACATAGTCTGTTACCTGCGCTGAACTTTCCAACAGCGGGGCAATTAAATAATTATTCTAACTAGATGACGGGTACAAATTAGCTGCAGGAGCGCGTCATCTTCGCTGTTTTTCACTTCCAGATTTGAAGTCGCTCACCAGGGCTCCCATTTGTGCAGGAAAAGATATGAATGGTTCATGATATATTGAGCCAGGTACATCGCGAGGAGTTACATGTATTGAAAGCTACTTTTGGCAAAAAAAAATTTTTATTTTTTATTTCATGCGGTTCGTTCCTTCCATATTTACAGCAACTTAAAAGTGTCACTCGCTTAACATAGACGTACATAACTCACCTGACAGTCTAGCAGTTCATCTAACACTGCAAGACAATGCCTGACGCTACAACACAATGCCTGACGCTACAACACAATGCCTGACGCTACAACACAATGCCTGACGCTACAACACAATGCCTGACGC
>JACJUY010001494.1:105198-142140 GCA_014220935.1 Platorchestia sp. MABIK | reverse complement strand
CAGCATCACAGCACATCAGCATCACAGCACCACATCAGCATAACAGCACCACATCAGCATCACAGCACCACATCAGCATCACAGCATCACATCAGCAGTGAAAGTGCGCGATTGCATCGCCCAAAGCAAAAAAGCAGCGTGCTCTCGCCTTGATGCCTCTTCTAGCCTACACGACTGTCTGATCTCCCAATGGACGCTGCTTGATTCACCAGTAGACGCTGCTTGATTCACCAGTAGACGCTGCTTGATTCACCAGTAGACGCTGCTTGATTCACCAGTAGACGCTGCTTGATTCACCAGTAGACGCTGCCTGATTCACCAGTAGACGCTGCCTGGTCCACCAGTAGACGCTGCCGAATGATCTCTACAATAACTGTGTAACTAACTGTTCCACAGCACACATCGACCCAGTTCTACTTGCTTTGTGCTATAAATACTTTAAGTAGAACTCTTAGCGTCGTTACCCAAATTTTAGAACCTGGCAAAAGATTTCATGGTTTTGTTAACACGAAGAAAATTTTCCAAAGAAGGACGGTTAATCTCCAATCCTCTGAAGCCTTCTAAACCTGAGGCCTTAAAACTGTTTAACGTCAGACCACACTAAGCCAATTTAAGCACATGGGGTCAAAAAACTTTCATTGGCTAAGCCATGAGGCATGAATACGATTGATTGGTTTCAGTTTGTGACGCATTTTGTTCACTTACTCTGCCAGGTGCTGAAAATTAGGTTCATCGGTACAGCGGCAAATTCAAAAAATTACCGAAAAACCAGTATAAAGGGCTTGAAGAGTTGAGTTCACTTTTCTTAAGAGACCCACTTTATAAATCGAATGATACTCGATAGATTAGATTAGATTTGTCGTTAGTTTTAGCCTCCCTACCCGCAGCAACAAATGCGATTCAAAGAGAGGAAGGAGGAAGGCACCATTTAGTATGGCGTTAGGGAAACGCGGAATCTACGCCGAAAGGGCATAGAAACAGTAAGTTGTGAAAGAAGATTTTGAAGCAAGACCAAAGTTGAAGAAGAAAGTAGTAGGTGCTGAAAAACAGGACAGCAGTGAACCGAAAAAAGGTGGTCCTTAACATAACAAAAACATTTAATTTCAACAAAAAAGAAAGCCGGCCTAACTCTCAGCTCGGGCCCTCACATTGATGATCCTCGATATTACCTTCCTCCTTCGCCTATTAATAAAACGCTCGTATTGTACGGCTTTGCGTTGTTTAACATTTACCTGCTAATTGGGGCACAGTCCTGTGTTAGAATCCAACAGACATCTAGGTAGATACTGGTTGGTAAACGCACAAGTAACTGCAAACTAAATTTAAAACTGCTGGATCCTCCATCATCCGCGGAGAACCGTGTTCTGCGCATGAAGTTAAACCCGACATAGTGCAATTGAATTAAAGAGAAGGAGTACACGCGTTCAACATACCAGGTCTCTGTATGATAATTGTTCTGCCTCGCGACGAGCGAATTAGTCTCTTGTTCAGAAACTTGTCCGGTGCATGAATTCAACATGTTTCATACTAAACAACATTTCATGCAGTTCTTCTTATTTGTTGGAGTTTGCTCACGTATTTATTATTTATCACGAAGTCAAGTGTAAAAAATCCAAGTACGAGTTAATCTCGTACTCGGATATTTTACACCTAACTTCGATGAACGGATGGTTTGTTATAGTGAAAAACAAACATTTTCGTCAAGGCGATTATAACTTTTCAAGGAGCAGCGCTCTACAGACGCGGATCTGCTGCCTCACTAATGAAGTTAAAAACGTTTTAAAAAATGTCAGCCTTATCCTTCACATTTTTTCCAAGGGAATTCAAGATCGGAAAAAATCGAAGAAAAACACATCGAGGAATTCTTTAGGAAGGCCAAACAAACAAGCACTGCATTATTGAAAAATATGGGAAGCAATCCTGAACAAGACGATGTTGGTTGAGGCACCTCGGTCTTATCTATAGGTATTTTCGGTTGTAAAACAATGTACATGGCTGGTCCCAATCAGATGATGCGACGATAGTGCCTTTATAGCAACGTAACTCTGTCAGTTGAGCTTTATGAAGGCAAAAGCCCTAACTTTATTCAGGGACAAGAATTACAATCCCTTGCGAAGGACAAAGGGAGGCGTAAAAAAAGTTCTCCTCTGCGTTCTTGTTCAGAAAGAAGCGAGGACTTCCAGCGCGAAATAGGAGGTCCGGTTAACGAGGTTGGATAACGGGAGTCTTAAAACTCTAAAAATTGATTTATGGGCATTGCTGAGGCTAGCACAATTGGAAAAGAAACGCGACTTTGAAAGCGCTACTCGTGCGTGGTAATGTGATGACAGTTCTAAAAACTCCCCAGAATGCTGAAGTGGGAATAGATTAGATTAGATTAGAAGTTAGTTTAAGCCTCCCTATCCGCCACAATGGCGATCCAAAGAGAGGAAGAGGAAGGCACCATTTAGTATGGAGTTTAGGGAACGCGGAATCTATGCAGAAAGGGCGTAGAAACAGTAAGTCGAGAAAGAAGTTCCTGAAACAAGATCAAAGTTGAAGAAGAAAGTAGTAGGTGTTGAAAAGACAGGACAGCAGTGAACCGAAAAAAAGTTGGTCCGTAACAAAACAAAAACCTATGTTATTTTAACAAAAAGAAAGCCTACCTAACCTTTAGCTCGGGCCTTACATTTTCCCCTGGGAGCGCTAATTCCCATAGTTACAATAGTTGTATCCCCCTTAGGGGATGAAGTGGGAATAATGTTTCCAGTCTAACAATAGCCTACAAGTTTCAATAGCGTGATGGAAAAGTGGCGCTACTAATTTAACCGCTCTCATTGACTGTTTGAGGTTAAATTACAAGTGATATTGAAATGGATGATTTAAATCCACGAAACAAATGAGTTTCAAATCGTAACAGTGATACTGATTCAAAATCACGTTAGCGTTAATCATGTTAATAATGTCAATGGTTATCAAATTAGGTTAATAATCGATGATCATTTGAACCACTTCGAACAGCTTGCAAGATTTCAATTACATATTTTCATCTTAAAAAGATAAGCATTCACTAACCTGAATCCACTGCTTACAAAAAGGCGGCAATCTTTACTTAAGCGAACGAAATCACTAAGAATCAAAACAAAATAAATTTAAAATCGACTGTGAAACATGCACGTTCGTCATTTTCGAGCGGCGTAAAACTGAACTAAAAATCGCAAGCCAAAAGATTCACCGCCTGACAGTCACAGCTCGACGGCCAGACACGTAACACACAAACATCCCCAAAAATCATTCGATTGCAAAAAATAGTAAACGAGCCAGCTATCGCGGTTTCCATAGCAAACACATCAATAATATCAAATAGAGGCGAGAAATAATTGAGGGGTCAGGCACGGTCGGCACGCTCAGAATCGCCGCTGTCAAGTGATCGTTTCAAGATGTTGCGATGCTGATGTAAGAGAAAAACGGCGCAAACCGCAAGCGTCTTGTAATCAGTTTGAGATCTTCTGACGTTAATATAAGAGTGAAACAGCGCAACTACAGCCATCAAATTATCATTTTGAGATCTTATGATGCAGATTTAAGATAGAAACGGTACAACTGCAGCCGGAAAGTGGTCATTTGAAGAGCACTTGATGCTGATTTAAGAGAAAAACGGCTAATTTGCAGCTGTCATGTAATCACTCAGAGGCTTTCTGGTATGAGAGAAGCGACAGAAGAGCAGCCGTAAAAAATTAATAAGAGGCCTTTCGAAGCTTCTTTGAAAGGGAAATGAATAAAAATGAAAGCTGTCTTGAAATCCTAACAAGTACACATTATAGTACCCAGTCTAGAACCAACGCGCACAGCTGCAGCCGTTGACCGAGGTGGATTTCGAAATCTATTTCAGATCAACAATTTTCATATGCCATATTTCTGGTCGAATTCTTGTCATGTGCTCTCTGGAGGTCGCTCCCCACGGGCAATTCCTTCCTCAATTTGATGTTTTTCACGAGTAGGTGCCGGTACTAGTGTGATAACGGTGGTTTTAGGAACGGTTCAATGAAAAAAAATACAGCTGAAGAAGGGTTAAGGCTTATTTTTAAACCAGACCGCCTCAGCACAAAAACACTCATCGGCTAGCATGCAGTGTATAAGGAACGACATGAAGAAAATAACTTGCAGCTTAAATAAAAAAGCGTTCGGCTCCGATTTATGAAGTATATGAATTCACGCAATAACTTACTATTTGATCTACAAACAAATAAAAACTTATTTCCCTCAAAATTTTAGTCACTGATTGAAAATACAAAAGGGTTCTTACTACAAACACCCAGAATAACAACACAACTTTAAAAAACACTATAATGTTCTAATCCACCCCATTCTTAAAAATAGAGTTAAAAAGTTACTTGTTCTGTTCAACAATGGTAAAATAATTCATCGAGCAATGCCACTTTTTAAGTTATTCCCCTCAAAACTTAATCACAAAGCGTATGAAAGGGAGAGAAGAGCAATGACCAAAGATTAACAATGATAGAAACATCCTAGTATGGATAAAGTCTCAAGTATGAGTCTTCAAATGAAAAGAATCCATTGAAAAACAACATTTCACCCAACTGATTTAGCTCCTCAACCCAGGGTTAAGGTAAGGTTAAGTTAGGTAAGAACATGGTTGGGCTAAGCAAACCTCTTGAGCTTTACTCACTCCACCTCTCAGCAGAAAAATATTTATAGTATTAGTATTTCAAATATAGCCAACTACTGGTATAGAATAAATAATCATTCGCAGTTAAACGATTTTATTAGCTTATAGATGACAGACATTAGCGTGAACTGACACAATGAAGTAAACGTTGGCAAAAATGTCAAGTTATCGAACCTCTACCACTCCAGATGAATTGAGGTACAAACACCCACGTGACTAACGCGAAGCCAGAACTCTTGACAGTGAGCGATTCAATAAATTTCACTTATTTACAAGTGTGAATTTGCTCACTCAAAGTGCTTCACGCATTTTAGAACCTTGGACAATAAGCACATCAACAAATTTTTCCAAACGATGAGTAAAAATGCCTCATGCAAGTGCATTTGCTATTATCGACGCAATGAAAAGTCAGTAAATCAACTCAACTTGTAAGTTGTGCTCTTTCTACCCAAATTCATCTAACATTTTAATCACCATGAGAGTCGGTAAGCCAACAATTTTCCACCTAACACTGCAATTCTGCTTCACCTAAGTGCACCAGCCATTTTTAGAGCTCATTACAATACGTAAATCAATCAATGCTACGCACATTAACCAATTTCGAACCCGCCTTTAACCATGATTATCAGCCATTTAAAACTCATAACAACGCCTAAATCAATAAATTCTACGAGAATTACCATAGTACGAGTTCGTCTCAACCTAGAGCATCAGCCATTTAAGACCTCATAACAGCGTTTAAATCAATAAATTCTACGAGCATTAACATAGAACGAGTTCGTTTCAAGCAAGTTCATTAGTCTCTTCAAAAGTGACGGGGCTCGTAAATCAACGAGTCCAGCAAAGCCTCGCGCATTGCCACAGATGGAAATTTGTAGCGTTAGACGCGAACAGGAAAACCGATTTACGACGTCCGAGTCATCGACGAGGATTACATCTTAGGTCTGAACAACGCCTCCTCCGCACACTCTTTGCATCTCAACGCGCATGAAAAGCGATTAAACTTGCATAGGATGTATGCTCAAGCGGCGTGGAGTCGTGAATAATGCATGAGAAGTATGCATAATACATGAATGGGTGAGGAATAATGTCCGGCGAAGACTGGGAATTGTACTCGAGATGAAGGCTCTGCGCCTTTTATGTCAAACGCAGTGATAGAATTTGTTTGGAATTGCTCACTATCTCTGGAAAGGCGCCGACGTCTTGATCGAAAGCCGTCTTAAGGTGTCGAAGTTACTGGGCGCTAATTTACGACCGTATTGTTGACTAAACGCAACAAGACATGCAGGACAATAGCTGTCCAAGCGTCTATGTGTCCTAACATGGACATTTCGCAGCTGTGGTGCATGTGGAGGTAATGAGTGCGTCACCAACATGGTAAATATTGAACTAACCTTTTTATGACTGAAAACGTACTGCGTAGCATTCCTGCATGAAGCATTAGCTCAGAATAACACCCTTAAAACTGCGCTGTACAGCGAAGTTGGTTTTGAGGTACGTAGAAAATCAAGGTGAGTCATTGATCCGGTTAAACATTTTCTATTAACGTCAGTTAAGAACAGCATTTCTGCTGAGTATCTTAGAACCTTACGCAAAATAATCTAATCATGAATTCTTGCAGTGATACTTTTAGGACAAAAGATTTTTTTTCCTACGTTTAAGGCAAATGAAGAGAAAGAGAAGAAAAAACTACAATCGATATCGTTAATTCTAACCTCATGTCTCCACCTAAAAATTACCTGTCATTTACCTCTCATTTCCCACTGTCGTTTACCTCTCATTTTCCACTGTCGTTTCACTAGAGAAGTCCAATGTGGCCCAAGTCCGACACGGGCGCAGCTTCACTTCACATGGGAACACTAATTAAAACAAAGGCAACATGACAATCCTCATGTTGCACCTCACCCCCAAAGAAATACGAACAAAATTCCCCATAAATTTCCCGTCATTTGCCCCACGTCCTCGCAGCCACCACACCGGCGGTCGTCCAACGGCACCCCTTCGAGAGCACCTTACTCTATTTAAAACAAACTCACGGCGAATAGATAACAATTAGCGCAGGAATGACGTGTGTTCCGAGGAGCTCGATATTTTCCCGAACAAAATCATCGCCAGCAAGTTCAA
The DNA here is from genome assembly GCA_014220935.1 of Platorchestia sp. MABIK. NCBI lineage: Eukaryota > Metazoa > Arthropoda > Malacostraca > Amphipoda > Talitridae > Platorchestia > Platorchestia sp. MABIK. The sequence goes on along the minus strand of JACJUY010001494.1, from coordinate 135,347 downwards.
GGAAGTCGAACATGACAATTTCCGTGTAGCTGTCAATCGAGCCACGTATCTCACTGGGGCCTTCTAGCGTGCGCATACCAAGACCCATGTAAGGGGCCAGCTACGACAGCCATGGCGGTCTAAACTCGAATACTCGTAGGCTAAAGTAATTAAAAGACAAAAAGCGCTATAATGCACGTCTCTGCTGAAAAGAGGATCGCAAAGACCTTTGTAGATAACCGCCAATGACGTGCATGATCGGCAAAATTGACAGTACTCGTAAACGGAATTTAACGATGAAGAATTCAGCACCGTTGTTCCTTTAGAGGTATAAGCCAGGATTCACCGCTCTTACATCAGTACATGAATATTATTCTCTCTCCAGGTTATCACGTAATGATGATCATCAAAGAGTCAAAAAAGTAAGGGGGATTTTTCGCGAATCTGAACTAATGCATAGAATCTCAAGTTTTTGAACAAGTGTTCAAGCAAAGGAATCTAGTGGATGCTCAGAGATGCACATAAAAAACAATAAATGCAAGTTAAAGTCTGGTAGTACTTGATAGCTCAAAGCTTAACACGATCTGAAATACCCTTCTTGTCGACAGCCAAAATTGAATGTAAATAAGAAGCCAAAGATAAAATCAGGGAATTCGGCATGATTGGAAGACGAATAATTATCAAGCTGCACAAAAAATTAGCAGTCCCAGTCTATTACATGTATAACCAAAGAACCTTACATATTGAGCACAAGAAAACTTCAAGGACAAGGAATTGCAGCTCGTCGTGCTCAATTAGCGCATTCTGTGTTGAAGGGACAACTTGAAAAAAAAGTAAAATGTTTTGACGGTCGTGATGCGACGGCTCCTCTACCGCAATGCAATCTCACAACAGCATTCCTACAGTCGCCTTGATTCCGTCCCTGATTTCGTCCTACGGGTCCCCATGCTCAAGATTCCAAGAAAACGAAAAAATGCATCCAATTGAATTTTATTTGCTACTCTGAGCAAATTAGGAAAGCGAGTACGCGTTAATACTTCGTAAGATTGATTGTCCTAAGAAGATATGCGTTCTTTTTAAAACAAAAAATCACACTGAATGAAGAACACCTCAAGGAATATGTTTTTGGTTCGAGATGTTCAAGGCTTTCGTTCGTGTTAGTAAAAATAAGAAGACTACGATTTTCGAGCAATTCGATCTTCTCTGATAGAATAGGAACTTATAAATACCAAGAGAGCGAAGAAATGTTCACGAAAAACTCAGAATAAATTTGCAACATTCTAGCACTCGACAAGAATGAGGTGTTCGGCAAACTCGCGTTGCGGTTCTTTCCGTGTCGGGCACGTTTATTTCATGTACAGCTCCAGAGGAGGCATTTCTACGCCGGAGCAAAAACGAAGCCTGCCGTTCGTTATTCAATTCCGCACTTCGACATCGACTGCGCAGGTTTGCGGTCTTGGAAAATCCGATTTCATTCAATGTTGCTAAACTGGTAATTGAAATTTCGTGTTATTTTGTCCGTGCGAGAGATGCACCGCTGAACTAACTCGGGTTTGTTTTTCCGCATAATAACTCGACTAACGAAAGATTTTTCAAACTCGCTCAGCAATATGTAGATTTCATTGCAGTCTTTTCGAATCAGAAACTTGAGTTTCAAAACTCTGCATATAGGCAGTATATTTCCCAAACAAACAAAAGTTAACCTTAGCATTCATTGTATTTACCCTTGGCGTTCACAAGTACTTGAACATAAATTTCATTGTAGAAATTTAAAAAAATTGAACAAGTGATGCAGTAAGCCCCCATGAATGCGCGGGCCAGAATCAGGTAGCAATAATTCTTCCAACAGCACATCATTCAGAGCGATGAGATCTAAAAGGTCGTTCTTCAAATTGTCAGCATTAGCACACCGGCCACCTCTCGGACATCATTTTATCTCGTGAATCCGAGTTCGAAGCAGCGGCATCCCGTCAACGTCATTGCAAACCCCCTTTCAAATCTCTAGCGTCACTAAATATCTCTAACGCGATCAAAATTTGCCGCATTCCAAAAGAAACTCGGAAGCCTCTTCAGTGATAATGCGTAACTGAACAAATAGAACTACTCATAGTAGTTCTAGAGAGTTAATGGCAATGAGTATGAAACGTCTGTGGGATAAATATGAATCGCATTGCGCTGAATCATGATTCTAATGGTTACACTGGCCTATTTTTCGGTTACTTATACGCCACATGAACGAAATATTTACGTTACTAATACAGTATTTTTGGCTTAACTTGCACAAGTCTGTATTGTTTTTAATAAACTCACCAGGGAGCTCTACAAAGAGGCTCAAAGCCTCACTGAATGCTGCCATAGCATATCTCGAACACACGAGAAACAAGAAAGAAAAGCCAAACGAAATTCTTATGGTTGAGAACATAGGTCCTGAGCCTCACTGCAACTTCCACGTTGGGCGGACGTTAACGCGTTGACCGCGGTGGGTTGCAGAGAAGTTCAGTATTCAACTCAAATTCAAAGTCACTGTAGTAAGCAATTTTAAAAATGCCAAAGATTAAATGGATGGTACCTTAATTTAGCTTCAATTATTCTTAAAATTCAAGTTTGTGAGTAGCGATCGGTCAACAGCATCATGAAAATCCCCTCCTCGTACACCGGCGGCTCACATCACGACCAACGTATCAATGGAAGCTAGCCTTCAAGGGTACAATTCATTAGTTCGTTAAAGTGTTGCGCCAAATTCAACATGGCGACAGCGCCAGAGACACCTAACCTCGCTCGTGGAGACGAGAATCTCGTCTTAGATAAGGCTAGAGTCTCTGGAGCGTGACTGGAATCCGGATGGCACTTCAATGTCCTGGACGCATCGTTGTCCTTGCAGGTGAATGGTCAGGGTGCTGCGGGAACCGCAGCCCACACACCCACCGTGTCAAATCTGAATATGATTGAGATCGTCGTGCGTGGAATTCAGCTCAAAAGCAGCGAACGAGCGATGCAGATGGAAGAAGGATTAGATATTTGAAATTCGGGCTTTGAGGCGCTCCATGGATCTGACGTCCGTTCGTATAATGAATTTGTGAACAATTGGAACGAAGAAGAAATCGTGCTAGAGGCAAACTTCCCGAAATTATGGGCAAATATGAGAAATTCTCTGATAATAATTAAATGATCGGAACTGCCACTCAATGCAAATTGATTAAAAACAATGGTAACTGAAGAAAATACTGCGAGCCATATTTTATAAAACGAGTTAATGACTTGAGGCAAATAAGTTAAGAAGTAATAAAACAACAATTCGTGAACGGAACTTCGAAGTGCCGAATGAGTTCAATAGATAAAAAACTTAAAAATTCAATTTTGTGGTACAGCGTCTGGCACCTTTCACCGTCAATTTTTTTTCTTATATGAAGCCGACTGAGCAAAAAAAATGACTCCGTGCATGTTCTATGTTGGCTCAAGTGAATCATTTTGGTAGTATTTTTTCACTTATTTTGTAAAATTTAGTTCTACTCTCACATGCTCTTACTGTCTAGACACGTAGGAGCTAAAAAATAACAACTTGATCAGTAAGGCCTTGATCTCTTGAGTGAAGATAAGTTCTCAAAATGCGATCGGGAACACGAATAAAGTTATTCTACTGACTAGAATCAGCACTACGCAGTTACTAGTCGGTAAGAGCTCAAATTCAAGCTTCTTGCTTTCAATCACCTTTGTGTCACACGCTACAAGCCAAAAAATAGAAGGCGAAAAGTAACAGAGGTGTACCGCATATGGTGAAGTGGATGTTTTGCCGGAGGCAGAGCACGAAAGAAGCGATAGGTGATCAGGTACGTGGCCCAGCTTGAATACGCAGTTTCATTCCTTCATACATAAATAGATTTCAGGAACCGAAAATGAAGGTGCGCAAATTAAGATCAAAATTAAAGCATCTGAAGATCAGTACTCACTATCAGATATGACCAAAAGAGCGCCAAATTATTGCGCATGCACCAGGCGGGATTGAGAAGTATTTCTGAGGCGACGTAGAGCCCACGTTCATTAGATGGAGAGCCGACTGGACTCCCAAATTATACAAGACAAAGCCGCTGTGGGCGCAGCCAAGGGCTCCCGTGTGCCCTTTTATTCAAAGGAGAAAACTTGATCAATGGGGCATTGGAGGTACCGAAAGTATAGGCTTGGTTTCGGACCGTATATGCGAGAGAAGGCATACGTCTTCATTGAGAAGCAACAGACTTAAAGGGCTGTGGAGTAGGGCTCACTTAGAGAAGCATCGCGTGATCACGTGTGTCGGCAAATATTTATGAATATTTTTTACAAACTTTGAAATCGAATAAACGTTATTACCGAGTTTCGGTCAGGGAAATGACTATAGAAGTCATAAATTAATGGAAACTGTAAATTTTATGGAATTCCTTCCCAGGTATTTTCTAACTGGAACCCCAATGCCCACCCGCCCAGCTAAGAAGTCTTAAGAAACGAAAAGAAAGCTTCAAAGGAGTATAAGACTTTTAATTCAAAGTTTTATACTACTACAAATTCAAAACAACATCCAGGAAAGTGGTACTGGCGATGGTTCTCACAGTGTTGTAAACTATTTCTAGTGCAATGAAAAAATCATCGGCAATAAAACTGAAATTTGTAACAAAAAACAACCATTAAAAACAAAACTTGCATTATACAAGATTTGACCTCTCTCTCTTCTAACTCACAAACATACGTGTCCTTATCCTTAATGCACTTCTTCGAAACTGTAAAAATTCGACATCCTTTTTAACCGTACCACTATCTCTTCAAGTTTTCTTACAGGGAAACATCTGACACTAAAGAGAGAATATTGCGCTAAAATCAGCGAGCTACAAGGCAGGCTTGGCCCAGTCTTATCAATTACTGTTTACGATAGCAATTCAACCAGCTTCAGGGCTCAATTAAAAATTTCCATGTTACACTTGAAGTGAATTTACATAAGCTGCCCTAATATTTGGATTCCTAAAGCCGGATATTTCGAAGTTTTGCTTTGTATCAGGGATCTCAAGAGAAGGACTTTGTTCAGTTGGAGCATAAACCAGTTTGATGATACAAACGGTACAGCAAAAAATAGAAAAAGGAACCTGAGAAAAGTGAATATTCTTGGTTTAGGAAAAGTGGAGCCATGGAAAGCTATCCGAACTTGTGTTTTAGTCAATATGGTTCTTTTGATGTATCATAAGATAGTTTTAGCCTCCCTTACCACAACAAAGACGTTCAATATGAAAAAGGATGAAGGCACCGCACCATTCAGTATGAAGTTAAGGGAACGCGGAATCTATGCACAGGGTGTATTCCCGCATAGGATCCCATGCTCAAATAAACAGTAAGTTCAAAAGAAAAGTTAGGAAACAAGATAAAGTTATAAAACAATGTCAGAGATGCCAAAAAACAGGGCAGCAGTGAATCGAAAAAAGGTGGTCCGTGACTAAACAAGAAAGAGTTTATTTCAACCAAAAGAGAGCCTACCCAATTCTAAGCTCGGGACCTCACACTTCACCCCAGGAAGAGCTTTATTAATACTACATAAGTTAGCCTTCAAACTAATAAATTTGATTCTCCAGCATGAACTTGTTCAGCGATCGAAAACACTCAAAATCCCACTGAAAAGCAAACGTTGAATTGATAATGTAAATAGGATAGAAGGTACGGCCAATATTATGTTACTGATTATATTGGTTGTTCAATCAAGAAAAGAGTCGGCGAATTATAACGCTAAGTTTTATCTACAGTTTTCTCCATCTAAATTCATGATATTTTCGTTCGAGGGCATCAGTATTTGTACCTCAAACAGGAATTAAAATACAACAACCAAAAAAGTTGGAAAAAGAAAGAACTCTTTCAATTTGGCAATATTCTCTTCATCGTTACACAAGATAAAATCTATACCAAGTCATAGGTGCACACAAGCTCGAATTTAAAGCAAACCTATCGGAGTTATTAAGCGACTTAGCTGCTCTCGTGTGAAAAAGTGAAAAAAGTATCCATCAATATATTCAAAATTAATTTCACCATTTATTTATCAGACTTTCTGTCAGTAGAACCTCGTAACAGCACCAATTTAAATTAGTAATAATAAAACTGACTACACTATAAACTGAAAAGTTTTCCTTGAATCGTAACGTGATTATGAATGTAGCGTCATAAGATGATAACAGTGCTTGCGCTTGCTTGTTTGCTTGCATATAGCGTCATAAGATGATAACAGTGCTTGCGCTTGCTTGTTTGCTTGCATATAGCGTCATAAGATGATAACAGTGCTTGCGCTTGCTTGTTTGCTTGCTTCCGTGTTTTTCTAGCACCGTGTAAACTAGATACCTGAACACCACAATGATCACAAGTTTCTACTTTGGGACTGCATCCTTTCTTCTAGATAGAATTCATCCGAAAGTCATGGTTTACAATAATACAGGAACCGAAAGACGAAGATTCACGAATTCAAACTGTTTAAATAAATCCGACAACGAATTCAGAAGACTGAGCGTGTTCGAAAGCTCTTTCGAAGCACCTAATCAGGTAATAATTGTAGGGGATAAATACAAACGAAAATGAGATTTTATTCGTTCTCGAGACGAAAACGCAAAGTAAGAAACTAAACACAGAAGAAGTACGCTTCTTCACCCAGGTATGCGGGAACTGTGAATTAACTTTAGTACCTAACCAAATAGTATGGGTTCGTACACTGTATTATTGGATTTTTCCGAGTTTATTTCATTCATAAATTTTGACGGCTGTCCATCCCTAGTCCTTTACGGCGCTGTACAATCTAAAAGAAACATTAACACCATAAGTAATTCCTACGAAGCTGTCGTTAAAGCTGAATCCTTGGCGTTCGAATGCCAAGGAAAAGCTTCAGGTCTTGCAGAACCATCACGGTCCAAGAGATGAAAGGAAATTAATGAAGCATTTTAAATTGTGGAACAACGTACCAGACTGACATGAGAAATTTGTTCATAATTCTACTTGTAATTATTGTACAGAAAAAAACGTGTATAAACTGGTTATTATTTTACATGTAATTACTGCAGATGACAGAAAGACGTCAAAAAAATTTGCTTTCCAAAACTTACCGAATTCGAACACCAAACCCCTCAGTCAGTGCTGGCTGTGTGGCGCTTACCTGAAAAAAATAAATTCACAGACAAATAATGAATAGTAAACTAGTTACAACATGAAAAAAGATGCATATGATAGTGGAACCTACAAAAATCATGCTGAAATTCATTGTATTTATCACGCTAATCAGGTAACTGAAATAAATCTGAATGCGCTTATGATTGAACCTGATTTCTTACAATTATCTTTCGAGATCTAACGTACTTGGAATCAATGTCTTCTAACTATAACTTTGCCAAATCCCAAATTCAAAACTTCGAATAAGATTTTAATCGCAAAGAAGAATGCATATGCAGATTAAATTGTGCTAATTAAGCAATTTACATCATTTGATGTAAATTGCTATTAATTATTAATTATTAATTATTAAAATTAAATTAATATATTAAAAAATTAAGCAATTTACATCACATGATGTAAATTGCTTAATATCGTTTCTGTGTGTAGCTCCGTAATTAAATGATAAGTGCTATAGAAAGCAATTTGCTAGTAGCAGACTAACAAGTATGAGTAAATAACTGTACAAATCAGAGTCTAAATTGCCTTGTACGGTAACTTTACCAACCATGCTCATTACCCTGATGCTCATTACAGTTAATAGCAGTTACATTTGAAAGGGAAATGCATGCGAAATTTACATTCAGTTAGTTATTTATATCTATTTTTTATACATTGAAAACCTCTGCTTGGTAATCAATCACCTTCCGTGATTGATAGATTTAACTGTCACCGTCAACGCTCACGGAAAAAAAATTCAATCAGAAAACAAAATACATATTTTATTTAAACAAAAATAAATCCTAACTCACTCTCAGCTCAGGACCTTACATTTTCCCCCAGGGAGCACATACGTGAATAATCAGGAAAGCTGATAATGTTGTTTAAAAATAATTCATGCACAACTCTTTTTGACATACTTTTAAGAACAATAATATCTAAGTAGCACGTTCACTGAATAACTCATTAAATGATGTTCAAGTAAATAAAACAATAACTTCAATCAACAGTACAGTACAGAGTACGAGAGTGTTCCTAGCTATACCGGAAAGAGTATAAAGAAGAAACTTTTCACGTAGACAGAAAAATCAAAATCATGAAAGCATTAAATTGATGAAAGTTACTGAATAGAGCCACACGGAGGTATAAATTTCGTACATTATTGCAATGAGGTATCTTAAGGAGCTATATTTTTCGTTTCACAGTACATCTAAAATTTTTTCGAATCAATTTTAATGAAATAGTGGGTCGCTGCTAACATGTTAAACGGCTGTTGGCGAAGAAATGGCACAACTGCATGACATAACAAGCCAAAATTAAAAATTATTTATAATATAATAGAGAGCAAGTGAAGTCTTCCACAAGCTTGAAATATTTTGTTCTACTTTTCCTCATCATAATTAACGCACTAAGCTCATAATTTTACTGTTTAGGATATAGGGATGCGTGAAAACAAGCAACACAATCTAAGAAAGCTTTGAATTGATTGGTTGTTTTGGCGCGAACATCTCTAAATAATTTACAAACTCAACTGTCCACGTAATTCTTTATGTACGCATTTCCGAACAAATTGAAGTTCACTTCAATAATAGCTTTACCAGTGTGTTTAGCAGTAGCAGTTGATCGCGTACGCAAAAATTCGAGTATTCACAGAAAGGCTCTTGTACCTCGAACACTCGCAATGCAGCCTACAACATACAATACATTCGAACAATCCGAGAGGCACAGCTCAAGTGATCACGTTTTCGTGTCAAATTTGTCCGAAAGAATAGGAGTACTGGTTCTGTGGCTAATCAGTTGAATTTCTTTAGTGTTTGAAAATGATTTCTAAAAATATTTAGAAACTAGGGAAAGAGCTACATAGAAGTTAAAACACGGTTGTAGGCCTATTAACAAAAAAATGCGATAGTAATTTTGGCCTCGCTCGCCTTGCAGTCAGATCCATCACATAAAACCCATAATAACTTTTCTCTTAGTGATTAAACTCTAATCATCTTTCTTGAAAATCGCAAGCGAAATTCCTAAGAAATTATCAGAGGAACTTAAACTCCTACATTTCTTCAGTAAAATATGTTCAGCCAGCAAGAGTATCGGGAAGTGCGCAGGGTCTTTTTCATCCTCGCTGAAAAATTGTCCTGGGAGAATTCAAGAGAAAACGTGAAGATGAATCGTGACGTCGTCCGCCTGTAATGAGGTAGTCTGGATATACTTAAGAAAACTTATTGGAGGACTTCGCTGCGAAGAATCCTCAATGTGTTAAAAGCATGGTGATCGAAAGTTCAAAACGATGCTGTAAAAATTAAAGGAAGCCTCAAGCAAAATTTGTGAATTATTTTAGTCTGGAGAATGTGAAGGAGTGCCGGTCGTAGTTCTTTGAAAAGAAGTGGGTGGAGAGTTTACGAAGGAACTTGTCTGAGGGTACGATTAGAAAAAGACGTTTAAGACAAGGTAGGAGAAAATTATCTCAATGTCAATAAGAGAACGATTTTAATTTGTCCCAAAAGTGAAATTTAACACTCATTCGAGCATTAATTAAACCAATCAAATTTTCAATCATATTTTCAAAAACTAGAACAAGTAAAATGGTGCTAGAACAAATGCGCAAACATTTCAAACAGCGAAAAGGTAAAAATCTACGGATGAGCTTGTCGGAAGCTATAAAAAATATATGTTAAACACGACTAAGTAAATGGATGTACTTCTGAAGCTCATCTCATGGCCAAATGATGATTATTAGCTCACGCAAAATTTCACAGGAGTGTTTGGATTTTGGAAATTTTTCGTCATTTCAACCGTTTATTTTTCTGCACTGAACTCACATCAACCAACTAAAAGTCATTCAAACTGATCGACTTGGGTTGCTGACACATCCTAAACTAAAAGTTGGTTACATATCATATGCTAACACAAGCGATATTTTTGCACTAAGGTGAGTATAGCTCTGACGATCAACCATAGCCAGCAACTCCAGGACGCTGGGTTGAACGCTCCAGATGGTAGCACGAATCGAGCAGAAATCGATAAGTCTAAAATTATGAGTCTTAATCGAACTGGTCATCAAATACACTGAAAATAAGATGATGAAAAAAGAATTCATGCGATGGTACGAATCGAGCAGAAAACAATGAGTCTAGAATTATGGGGCTTCTCAAATAAACTGGTCATCAGAAACACTGAGTACATGATAATGAAAAGGAAATTCATGCTTATATAAGAGACTGCGAAAAAATAGATCACCGTCAGTTCGATTTCAAATTTCGTGCACAATAGTAATTGGGATGAAATCGGCCTTTAGAATGCAAAAAGCGTCATTTGTCGATGTCCCCATTGATACACCCTCTGAAAAAGTTTGATTACGAGTACGTATTTACAAACGTAAATTAAGAACGGACGCTCTTCACTGTTCTTCATTCACTTTCCGCCATACAACCTTCAATTCTGTTTTCGCTGATTCCTTCCCCGTAGGCTTTTTTCAGAAAACAATTCATTTTCAGAAGTATTTTTCCACTGCCATTCAATTGCGTTTTCAAAGTTAAATATGTGAATAATTTTCGATGTCATTTATTTTCAATACCTCATTTGAAATTGTTCAAACGTCGCGCTCTGAATGAGAGAAATTGGATGAATACGAGTTAACTCGTCCTGGTCGGGCAAGGAATTAACGCAGGATGTGGTATGAAAAATAAGAAATAATTTCCACTTGATTGATCGTTGGCATTCCACAGGCATTGGCTGTAGTCAATAACATTCCTCAGGTGGTGGCTGTTGTTAACGCTGTTCATAAGCAGACGATCTACGGGTCTTTGAAACGATATGACGCGTTGAAAATGAACTATTTAGGACATTTCTCAACGAATATATGAATAAAAACAATGTAAATAAAAAGAGACCGTGTATGATGAAACAGCAATAAAATTTAAATTAAATTAAGTATCCATTCAAACAATGGAAAAATTCAAAATAACTTGTTACCAGCTTTACCTCCATGAACTGTACGTGAAGTTTTTGAATGTATGCAAAAGAACAATAAAAAATATAAATATTTATCTGAAACGTTCTCGCAACGATTATTTACTTTAATAAAGCAAAATTATCCTATCCTGAGTGAGGAAATCAATCGCCTACACGAACGAAATTGTCCAGTCAAACAAGAAACATTTATCTTTTGAGCCACAGATAAATTTTTCAGCAGCGTATGTTCGCGAATAAACTTGTTCATTCTGTGTGTTTTTAGAGTCCAAGAAAAATGTATAAATAAAGAAGGTTACCACTTCAGTATATTAGAAGAATCCTTGCCAAGTGAGGCAAAGACAGACGCTTTGCAATGCAGTTATCCAGCATGTCAGAAACGGACGTGTTTGCCCCTCTCCTCAAACAAGAAAAACGCACGGAATTTTTTACCATCGGTTGAAGAATTACGGCCCCGAGCGGTGACTTTCAGCTGGTCATTGCAACTACTCTTAACTTAGGATAAAGCTAGAGAAAATGGCATTCTACATCATCAACGTCACTCATTTTTTTAAAATGAGATTCAGTTTGCTGAATTCTATCAAAAATGAACATAGCTATCGAATTCAGTAATCTGCCTTGCAGTTTCATCAGTCTGTCTATGTATCAAGTGACAGATGTAAAGAACTCGGCGTAAACGAAATCTTTCATGACGTAATGTAAGAGGTAACGATACCCCAACACTAACTGTAAGTTCCAAAGACAACATGAGCTAGGGGGAAAATGAACCGGTTACATTCATCGCAAACAGTTTACTATAATTATAGAAGTGAAACAGGCTATGGTGGTGCAATCCTTTTCAACGAAGTAAAACACACCATTGGAAAGTAATCCCCTATCATCAAAACTAATTACCAGTCTTTACAGTTCGAGAACCACTGATAGAGAGCATAGACTTATCTCCAGACCACATCAGTGGGATGCAAGAACATCGGGTATCAGGAGTGTTCAGATGCTGCATGGGTACGAAAAGAGCAAGCTAAATGATGTCAATATTCAGTTCTCCGATGGCAGTGAAGATACAAGGATTCTAATGCAGCAGTACTCTGACACATATAGCAATGATTGAAGAACTAGTTTCGAATTTGTCAATATTCCGATGGTCGTGAAGATACAGAGATTCCAATGTTGTAACACACTGACACTAACATAATGAGGAAAAAAAGGATTAGTTTCAAATTTGACAATGTTGTGGTGGTAACAAACACACTGAGATTATATTCGTACCTTTCAAAGTTTTTGAAGGTTATAGCTGAAATGCAAAAATTGGTTTCAAATTTTCCAATGTCAAAATAGTGACAGAGAAACAAGGACCGGCACTGCATTTCGAAGTCGCACGTTCAGAAGATGCCAAGAATTTCTCGTACTACCTTCTCGAGTTATTTCCATTCCAAGCTCTCCAAGCCATGACTTTGTAATTTATTATTATGTTGATTGTGATGAAGAATTAAAGGAAAAATTGCTTGAATGCCAGCATTGAATGTATTAAAATTCCCATCCAAAGCAAATATAAGCAGGGAATGCCAAAACTCTCCTACTCTAGGAAACATGTCTAAAAGTAACACAATTTCAAAGGCAATAACTACGAGCACAAATGTTTTCCTCCTTGCTCATTCACCATTTCGATGTCACCATGAGTAGTTCAAGTCGTGAAAATTTAAAAAACAAAACACGAATGCAGTCGAACCTGGATCATACAAACTATACGAGGCGAAACTTAACAAAGCAGCTCAACCCAAAACGCTACAGAAAATTGAATCAAAATTTAAATTCCCAACAACTGCTGCTATATCGAATCAATGCCTTGGAACACGGATAACCCACTCATAAAATTACAATAAAATGATAGGGATAAAGTCCGTTACAAAATTTTTCCCATGATCTACAGTAGTTGTAAAAATTAATGACACGTTAAAAAAAATTGCTTACTAATTCCGCGTGCAATTTCCAGCAAGGCAAATTTTGAGTTCCGGTAACACACTCCCGCAACACACTCCCGCAACACACTCCCGCAACACACTCCCGCAACACACTCCCGCAACACACTCCCTTTAGCCTTCGACCGGTTGCAGAGGTTGCTGAATACATCACTAACTCACAAAGGCGTGCGGACGAAAACAGACACTATCAGCAAGCACATCCAAGAAAAGCTCAGAATGCCAGTCCTTGGGGAGAATTGGGACATTTAGATACCCTGAAGAATTGTCCAGCGCAGTCCTTGACCAGCAAGAAAAAAAAATTCGAGGCAACCAGTGCAGAGATATTCCAAGTTGAAAACTGTCCACTTGAAAGCCTTCGAGGTCGTTAAAGTAATTCGAAAACGTCACTCAAATAATGCATCGTCGCTCAAAGGACATCAAACGATGAAGGCAGAATTACTTCTCTAATGAATAAACGGCCATCTTTAGAGATCGGCATCGACTACATGACATTGAGGGAATGTTTAGCGTACCGAACACAGGCCTCTCCTATCCTGCACCGAGAAGTCATTCACAATCTTCGCATTCCCCGACATGCAGGATACGGGGCACGAAAACCTACAGAAAAAAGTAAAAAAGGAAGAATGTAAGTAGACAAATTTATTCTTAACCTCCGATGGTGTTGCACTCCGTCGCATAGATCTCAATAACTTTGAAAAAGTTACATGCTTGCTCAACAAGGACAACCTACTTGTTATGCTCGCAAAGTCTCCAGATCGGCTTTTTACTGACCAGGATTCTCGACTTCGTCCAAGTTTTAGTTTAAACGAGCGAAATTTGAGACTTCCTGCCAAGAAGAAAGAAACAGTCTAAGCTCCAGCTTCCCCTTGCGCTTAGGAATCCACGAAATCCTCATCACTCACACGATTAATTGGCATGTTGATTATTTTGGCGTGAGAAATTCCATTCACACAGAAATAATGTTCTTGTTCAAACCACCTTACACCTAGACATGCACTGCAATCATTGGAAGTGGTCCAATCACATCAATGATCAAAAACGCATGAATAATCATAAGCTAATTCAGCCGCAATAACGTGGATCATTAAAAAAATTTAATTCTGTGATTTTCAATCAAGACGCAAAGTAACGATGCAAATTCTGCAAAAACGTTCGTAACGGATCCCCCTTTAGCGGTTCATAACTTCACAATAGCAATCTATGGTAGAATTTGTGCAACTAGAATAACAGAGAGTAAGGTAACCAAGATTCATGTTTTCACCTAACTACTTATCAATATCAGGTCGTGTACGCAGCAGGAACTCTGCTGGTAGCTTCACAATAAAATAAAGAAGCTAACGTTCAATGCTGAACACATCAATCATAATTGCATCAAAAAAATGATCCCTCGAAACCTAGCGCACAAATCGTAGCGATCAGGCAACGGTAGAATGATCTCATCAAAATTCTGGAGCCCAGAGGGCAAAAGGCGTATGTTGTTTATGAGGTATAGGGTGTCTGGAGATAAAACGCCAGGACAAGCAAACTATGATAAACTAACTTGTTTACAACCAGACGCAGTTGGAAATTTCAAGAGAAAATGTGCCGGTGATAAGGAATGCACGAGTGTTCAATAAGTTAAAAGTTTGCAATAGCAAGTCGCTCGAAGATCGTTGGAGCTCTAATAACTTTCGTAAGATAAAAATCGCTTCAAAAGCGATTATATTCAGGAGAAGCAGGTAGATGAGAGTGAAACTCAGGCTACGGAGCTGGTATCCTGCACGGATCCTGAAAGGTCAGCTTCAGTGAAACCTTGAACTGAAACACCCCATAAAGAAACGGGAAGGTGACCGCAATAGAAGCAAAGATATGCCAAAAATTTTCAAATTAAAAAAGCAGAGCGCTTCGCATAAGCTCCATAAAGAGCTCATGAAGGCAGTCGGTCTCGTCTCAAGGCACTGACTTGGTCTGATCAGGGGAGCGTGACAGGCGAGCATTGTCTTGCTGTACAGTTAGCCTCGAGCTTTCCATTGGCTATCCTTCGTGGCACTAATTCGCCTACCCAACAATTAAAGAACAATTTTCAGTCGCCGTTAAGACACAATGACGTAAAATCATTCGGCTTTGTAGAGGCAGGGAACGGTTATGACTGCGAGGAGAGAGGAAGTTCCAACAATCTCGCCAGGATAAAAGCAAAAGCTTGGGCGCTATAGCGTTAGCTCCACGGACAGAGATGGGAGATCTCTCTCTGCATGCTTGTTCCATCCGACCTTTCTTAACGAGCTCAGTCGGCTCAGACCTCAGATGATATCGATACATGAAAGACATTAAAGGGTACTCCTATTGGGAGCTAAACGCTGCATTGCATGATTTATCTGCGCATTCGAGCAGATAAATATCGTCTATCAAAAAACCGTTACTGGAGAATAAAAGCTGGACTCTTAGCTGCATCTGCATGGTTGGTTATTCCCTTTAACAATAGGATAAGAGAACAAAAACCTACGAGTAAACGAAGATTCATGGACAGTTCGACTGAAAGAAATATTTAGCTGAGTCAAGCCGACAAGCAAGATCAACAAGGTACAATAGCTGGCTACAGGAAAAATTCAACTCTGAGCTGAAAAGATGTTGAACTACACACACTGCGGTAGAACGAGCTCCTCGTTAAGAAAACAGCCTTAATCAATCAACTAGAACCTAATCGCTGACAGCGGCCTACATCTGCGATGCAGAAATTTCTCGCCTAGCAATGACTCAAAAGTTCCACAAGGTTTATTGACTCGAAATGTACAATCCTGCGAAATCAATGAATGACTCAGATGCATCCGCTCTCAGACATGAGCGAGATACACGACGCTGTGCAAGGCTCCCTGTAGAGGAGGATAGGCGTAAATAGAGGACACGACACATCAACGTCGTAAATCTGTTCATTACCAAAACTTTATATTATCGCAGACGCGCACATGCGCTAGCGCTAAATCACTCCACTATCCCAATGGAAACCGCAAACAGAATAATAAATTGTAAACGTGCTCATTTTAAGCTCTTCAGGGTTCCTGAATCCCTACCGAAATCGAAAGCCATTGAGTCAAACGAATTAAATGTGAAGCTGTTTTACATTATGCATTAAATATGAGGAGCAAGTATGCTAGGAAAATGCGAGGTTTCAAGTCCAATATAACCCTGAGTCAAATCTGGCCGTATCTTCAAAGCAGCGGCCTGTTGGAGTGAGAGAACCATTTTCAACTGCCATCAGAAAGATCACTTTCTAACAAACCACAGCGGTGAACTTGACTCATAGTCGCTAAAAAATCATGCATTCAAGTAGACGAGCAGGTTAGCTCAGAACGTGAACCCATGCACGAATCCCAGAGAGGAAAGAATGCCTATCTTCAAGCTTAAGCCAAAAGCTTCGCAAGAAAGAAGTCCAGCTGGAAATCTTCGAGCGCGGACGCAAGGCTTAGCACTGGTGTAGGGTAATGCAATCGTAGGGCCTATCAAGCGATGATGTATTGAGCTTTCGGCTCGTTCTCAGCACTACCGCCGACACGGAACCCTGGCAGCTCACAGGCGAGATACAATTGAGTTTTGGCACACGAAAACTCAAGGTTTTACCTCAAAATATTGCATTTTAAGCGACTCTGTGATAACATTTGATATGAGGGTTCAATCCTCGCTAAAACTTTGATTGGTTTAAGGCGTGTCCGGAATTTTTACATGAATACCTTCACCTCCACAGCAGACATTTTGAAGAAATTTAAGTCTTAATCCGCGCTTTTATAAAGTACACTTTATAACAACAACGTTATTATGTTAATACATCGCATACGTTAATGACGCTAAATAAAAACGCATGACAGTTTGGCGATGAGTTCAAGGTTAGACTTGGAGTTGCCACAGGGAAACAGAAATGAGAAAAGTTGTACACAACGTTGAAACCGGTTACTTGGCCGTCCACGCCTGGAATATCCGAGCGAATGCCTAGCTGGAATAAGGAACTGCGAATGAGAGGATAAGATTTCATTAGATATTAAATTAGATTGAATGAAACTAGACTACATGTTAGTTTAAGCACTCTAACCGCTCCAAAAGGGTTCCAAAGAGAGGAAGGAGGGAGGCAGTTTTTAGTACGGAGTTAAAGGAATGTGAAATTTGTGTACAGGATGCAAAGCAAAAATTAAGAAAGAAGTTTATAAAACAAAATAAAAGTTGAGGGAAAAATAAAGTTGTTGGTGCGGAAGAGCAGTGAACCGAAAAAAGATGGTCCGTAACGAAACAAAATACCTATTCTATCACAAAAAAAGATGGTCTACCTGAACTTTAGCTCGTGACCTCATATATTCCTCCTAGGAGTGTTAATTCCCAGATACAATAGTTGTACTACTCGCAGTTGCATGGTCAAATAATAGTAATTTTAAATCACCGCTCATTACTTCATGCAAAAAAAGTTCAAAACCATAAATTAGGGAATGTAAATCTATCCCTGCATACTATTACAAAAAAAGGTTAGGATAGCAGTACATACTAAGATCCCTGCAATAAGTAGAATCCTTTTCGTTTCCATCAAACAATATTCAAGCGAAATTGTTTTTTTTTAGAGCTTTTGAAATGAGAAATAACAAATAACTGATAAGCAGCGAGCGACCTTTTTTGCTAAGGAATGAATGTTGCAACCTCGGTCGAGCCGAAAATGCTTACCTCTCAACAGATACTTCCCACACCAGCCACCATTTTATTAAATACCGCTTGAATTAAGCATTCCGTTCCATAAAGCCTGATAAAAATTATTAGGATTCTTTACAGACATCGTAACACCCGGTCTCTTGAACTCTACTTTTCAAACGGGCATTCCGCGGCTATTTCCATTTTCGCGTACGGTTTTTGTTTGCTAGTTTGTTTGAAGTGAGGCGTCAGCAGCAAGGGGGCTGGGTGAAGGAAGGAGCGATGTTGCAAAACAGGTTATACTTTCTCAGGACATGCTAGGGCCCATGTTGGAGCGTCTGCTATACAGATAATTCACAGAACTGCAGCGCTTCGCCGCGGGGACTCCAGATGTAAATTTGCTCACCGAAAACAACGACGGCCATTGAAACTCGAACCTGCACCGATTTTCCGCTATCAAATGACGCTATATCACACATTGTTAGTTGAGCTATTTATGATATTTTATTCAGGTGAAGAGCGATAAGCGGAATGAATGGAACGATCGGAACAACACACGTAACAAACTTCGATGCAGGTGTGCCTTCTGAGCGGAACCACTTACCATTTCTGTGTAGAGTCAATATTTGAGGAACTAATCAGTAGCGATGAATGAACTGAAAGTTATTCTATAAGTTAACCTCAGAAAACAACGTTTGATATATCATTTCCAATTTCATCAATCTTTTAGTCAATTTCAAGTTAAATAATTCGTCAGTACTCTGAAGCAACTTTTATAATTATTAACTGCTTAACGCACTTCACCTTGCACCACAAGGTCAAACAGTTTCGCTCGGTAAATTCTAAACAAAACCGCTGCTCGACATCAAAGTGATGACACAAATAATTCAACCCTCAAAGCATAGGAAAACTCTCAGAAAAACGAAAAAAAAGAAGTCCCTTTCTTGTGTACCGTAAATTCTCAGGAAACCTAAGAGAACTACCCCGATTATGGGCTGAGAAACTAAAGTAGAAAATGAGGAACGCTAATTGCTCCACATGTACAGACTTGGACCGACATTATCAGCCGGTCTCCTTGAGTAGAGGAACATGCGCTTAAAGTACCTCGCTTGTGTTGCAGAACATCCTTCTTGAGCGCGACTTTCCGAGGCATGAAGGCATCGAGGAAATAAAAAACAAAATTCGAGGGATAAGAAATGGACATGAAATTCGTAACAGCAAAGTAATTAACCGCCTTATAAAGATTATGTAGTTTAATTAGGGCGTGTATAATTTGAACAGCTTAGAAAACACAACGAGAGTTCCAGTAACAACAAAGAAACGGAGGTTGGAATGCAATACTTGGTTGCTGATGACACTGTAATCAAAAGTACAAAACTCGATAGTAAAGTGGCGAAAAAAGACACCGAGAAACTTTTCGAAATACTTCAAAAAATGAAATTAAAGGTGAACTTTAGGGTATAACTTAAATTAGAATAAAATACTACAATGGCTAAACAAATTGAAGTAAGATAACGAACAATAACGACGAGATACACCTAGAGATACATCCTTCACTCTCGAGAGGGACAATTTAACGAAGTACAGAGGATGACGCCTGTAATTGCAGTAACTTCCGCCCGCTGCAATCTGACAAGCGAGATTCATCAATGAAAGAGTCCTCTCAAGGAAATAATGACACAAAATTTGCAAGGAATGAGCCCATGTTCCAAAAATACCGTAGTGTGTTGCTCTATTCCATTATATTAAATTCAACAGTAAATAATCTTGTATATAATTTAAGGTTTGACATGTAGTAAGATTATTCGTGAAAATACGCTGAAGCACCAAAAATATTCGAATACGTATTGAAGTGCTGAAATTCAGCAACTGAATGAAGAAATACATCATGTTACGTTTGAGCAAAACGTGTGTTTAGATGACCATGCCTTACAAGGTTTTAAATTATTGAAATTGTTCGTAATTTCTGTACGGTAACGTGAACTAAGAGCAAAGACACCCTAAGCTGTCTGGCCCCAAACATAGGGTCGTCCAACTACTCATTACGGCTTCTTAACGATGAAGCCTAGATCAAAACATTGTATTTACCGAACCGAAATGTTATAGAATCAATGATTGAAGAGTATGGTAATTCATTCGGAACGTAAGATAAATCTCATCAGAATGAAACTCAGAGAATAGTTCTAACAAGAAAACATAGAATAACGCTTACTAATATGCAGAATAACTCTTTCTAAAAAGGAAAAATTTACTCATAACATGAATCAACGTTATCCAGCAGTAACATTAGTCCAATCAAATAGGACAACCAAATTGAGATTCAACACAAGCCCCCATTCTAATGTAGGATTAACACTATCAGTACAACGTGACCCTATCGGGAACATAGAGCCCTTAATCCAAAACACGACTCTAGCTCCACCATCTTCTGGCAGACCTCGATCCTCGATTCCATTGTCCTGGACGTTGTCACACGAGACGCAGATATGGGCCAAGTGTCGGAACTTCGCATCTTCTGCAGCGCTCAGGACACGACTCGGCATGAATACTCATGTGAACGCACGTGCCATTTGACCCACAAAACCTCATTTGAGATTTGTTTTTTCTTTTCCTTGTTACGCGTGTGATTTCGACATGGTTCTTAAATGCATGTTGTGTTGTGTCTCAGGTTTTTTGCTGATGTCGGAGTCGGTGTGTTTTGTTCACTGGACATAAATGCTGAATATATGAAGCAAGGTATGTGGTACTAAGAATTGTAGTCCATAAAAAATTGAAATCTGAACGATCTCTCTTCGAAGACGTCGCTTTAGAACATACGGTAGATATTTTAGCTTATGGAGAGCCACGAAATGAAATTTTGGTTGAATTAAAGAGAAAATTATGAACATCCTTCCCGAGTTTTGTTCTCATTTAGTCAGGTCATGTCGAAATTAGCTAAATAAATTGCCATTACACAAGAATTGTAACACAAATGATATCTATTTGATTTACAATAGATAACTTCAAAATTTAAACTTTTCATCAATCACTGCTTGATGAACAAGAAATCAAGAAATCTTTTGCAGAACGTAAGTTTACAGAAAATAAATAATAGAAATTCACACTATCAAACTGTAATTATTTTCCTAGCAAACGGATTACGTTATCGACTACAAAAATTTTGAAGTATGTCAGTTCTACAAAGAACACCGCTCTGTGAAAAAGCGAAACACAAATTAAACTTGCAAAAAATCGATTTTCGACGAACAACTTAAAATTCATTTAATCACAGACTGTCCAACAGTTTAGACAAGAGTTAGACTAAGGTTCGCACAAACATGGCTGTAAATGTAACCTTCTCTCAAAAGGAGTACCCTTCCTATGCGCAGATGGTGCAGACTCCTTTGGCCGCTCCCAGAAAATGAACAAATAATGAGATTTTACTTGGTCCGAAACTCTTGAGTTATGAACTTCAGTTGGAGCATTACGAAAACATGAATTCATAGCGAAGAGGTTAAGAAATATTTAAATTGCAGCAACGCCGTTGGTAGGACTATATCTTTTTTCATATTCATCAGCTGTCATCGTTAATTCACTTGATATGAAGAGGCGAGACTGAAACACTGGGGGGTACGCACGATGTGTGGGGGTGGAAAATTGACGAGAATAAATTCAGGCTCTGAACAAATGAATTAATGTGGTATAGCACCAGCAGATGAGAAGGATTTTCGAACCATTTTTGTCCTTGGAGCAAATTCAACCCAAACTGCAGGAGAACGATCAAGAAACATGAATTCATAGTGGAGTGTACACAACGTATTTAGGCTACAGCTCGCCTGCTACAAGGAGGACACTTGAAAGCTGCACTCGGACGCCCACTTGGATTTTTGTTTACATCCAGCCCCAGAGAGACGGTAAACGAATATGCGCCTGGAGCAGCTAGACAAAGATGCCAAAGTTGTTTCGGGCGGTTGGATCTAGAATGCAAAAGGTACCACGTATTGTGATCGGGAAGGATACATAGATGCAGGGAAAATGCTTACTTAGAAGAGAAGTAAAGTCCTAAACAAGACGCTGGTTGAGCGCTGTAAAATATATGAATCGATAGATAGATGCTGAGCAGATGTTATTTCGAATAGTAAGGTGCTCAACAATTTCTTGCCTTGGCGAAGGATAAGGTAGGCGCTGGAGAGTTGAAAGTTGGAATATCAAAGCGTTAAGCAATTTCTTCACTGTGAAGCACTATAAAAGAAGGATAATTGCTGGGTGAAAGAGCAAGACGCTGATTAATTGCTGAGCTACACACGAATTAGTTAGACTTGGTTCAGATTTGATAAATTACGACATAGAGCAATTGCTTAATGGCGCCCAGTGCTGAGCACTTGCTTCGTTCCAGTTAATGCATGACGCAATGCAGTGCAAGGTACCGTATGTTGAATTATCCCCGTAGCTAAACTACACTAATGTCGAGGCATGCTCCCTTATTGGGATTCTACGCGATTTGTAAACAATAGCGGATCTATTCGCAAAACTAATGCATAAACAACCACAACATTGGCTGCATTAACTTTTTATCGGATTTATCTTCAGACCCTACTACAGTGTTATTTTGCACGTGAAACTTTCAGAATAAGATTCGGCCTCTCATGAGCTGTAAAGGTTTAGTAACTGGTATTCCCCTTCCAAAATTTCAGGAAATTTTGGACGTAGATTTAAAATATTTAAATGGAGGAAATATGAGCAAGGAACAATAAGAAAAGAGAAAAAAGTAAGAAAAATAATTAGAGACTGCTGTAATAAATAGTTACATAATAGTTCACATCAACGCATTTCACCGGTAGCAACACTTTAAGAATACAATCATTAAAAACTGCAATGACCCGAGACTTTGGTGAGGAAGGTTGCACAGAGGAGACACTAGGCACTTCCACTGATGAAAAAATACTCACAAAAAAGGGATAAAAATCTGCAGCCATCTTTACCTTGACAGCTACAATCACACGAGGAATGCAAGTCTGGCAGCTACTACGTCGATGAGGACAATCAATCATTCAGTCAACACATCCGCTGGCTCCCTAGGATCTTCTTTGCTTTCGGGAACCGATTTATTCTCCGAACAATTGTTATGTTTTGCTCGCCTGGGAAAATTAAAATACACGCACAATCGAAAAATTTCATCAGAAAAATAATCTTCATGAAGGTCTCGACTTTTCGCAACGCGCATATGTGTGTATGGAATAATTGTTACTTTTATGCACTGGAAAACATTTGAGGGTAGTGAAATCTGTGCGCAGGTTTTCACCAGTAAAAACGTAAACTGAAACATAAGGTTCACTTGTTTTTGAGGTAATTCATTTTACTTTGTAAACATGTGTTGAGAGATACCTTGCCGATGATAGCAATAAAACTGAAACATAAGGTTCACTTGTTTTTTGAGGTCACTCATTTTACTTTGTAAACATTTGTTGAGAGATACCTTGCCGATGATAGCAATAAATCGTAAAATAATGGTAATTGTTCAACAAATATCATCCGATAGCAACATTACAAGCCACACGTTCAAGGCGAAAATGTACACAACCTACTTACGTGGACAAGCCACAGCCTACAACAGATGGTTTAGAACATGGGTTCCCAATTTGGGAAACATGTACCCCTAGAGGTATATTTGCTCATTTAAAAAGGGAGATTCAAGGTTAACGAGAGAAAGGAAAGGTGTATGTATGTTTGGTATTTATATTCCTGGTGTTTATGTGTACATATCACTGAAAACGTTTTCTTTAAACACAAGGGAATCCCATCTGTCGAAATACTGAAGAGGTACAAGGTCAGAGAAATGTTGAGAACTCCTCGTTTAGAAGAACTAGAGCATTGAAACAGGTTCAAAAATTGTCCCTCATCTCCCTGACTTTCGAAAGAAGGTAAACACCGCTTGAGCCCCCAATAAATCGCGGAAATTGCAGACACAGGGTAATTCCAGTCAATTCATGTTGCCCGAGTCCTTCCTTAGGACGCAGCGCCATATGGAGTGACCGCCTTGGTCGTAAGTTTTCAAGGTGGACCTGCTCGTATTGTGGTGCATAATTGGAGTCCACCTCCAGTTTCCATTCTCGAACTAATTGTTCGATGGTGTTGCCAAAGGCTTTCTTTTGCTCGTAATAACCATTACTGTCTCACTAACACTCGCCAGTCAAACGTTCGAACTGGCAAAATAGCCTTGCTCGTGATTCGCTGCAGGGAACACCCACAGCGAGCTATTGGTTAAAATCCAGGTAGGTTCTACCATTGTCGGCTACGAAACCAAATACGCGAGGCTTTGCATAGTCGTGCGAAGGGTGGCACTGCCTATGCAAAACTTACCTCGCGCTGATGTGCATGACTGAATTGAATCTGCTCTCTAGATAATAAAGTGCATGAGGCATTTCACTACTTACATTGAGCGGAATACAGAGCACGGGTCAACGAAAGCGTTACTCACTGAATAATGCAGATTGAATGGAGCAACTGCAAGCGCGAGACAAGATTGATTTTCAACTTTACGGCTGCCCTACTGCCCAGTACAAGTCTTTAGGATAAGCCTGTCAACTCTTCAAAGAATAATATTTTTTTTACTTACGGGACAACTTGACCATAATACTCGTAAAATTTTACGAGGTTTCTCAGGGCACCATGTAACGATGTGCTGGTAAAAACTAGTTTATCCTTAAGGGAAATGTGCAGCTGAACGTCCAGGCAGGTCTGAAGCAGTGAATGTTACACTCTTCAAAAAGTTGACTCCTTGAGAAACACTAGCGAGACATTTGAAACTTGGAGCACAACAATGCACAAAGAATTCACATTACCCGCTGTTGAATGTCAATTAATTAAATGAAAAATCCGTAAGAATAGTTAACAGTAACGTATATTTAGCGAACTTGTCAATGATCCAAAAAATCAAGGCAGTTTCATAACTGACTGCGATGTGTTATAGGCAACTACCATGTGAAACATCGTATTTTCAACTGTGGTATTTTCCAAATGCGAGATCATTTACAACTGCACTCCCATACACGCACACCCACAACAGTTGTTACATGAATAACAACAAACGGTGTTGATAATCGTGAAGGTACGAAAGGCTAAAATTCAGGAATTAATGAAGTAGACTATATCAGAATATTTGTCAGTTTAAGTCCACCAGACTCATAGAGGTGTTCCTTAGAGAGGGCGGAGAGAAGCACCATGTATTGAGGAATTATGAGAAGGTCGAATTTATGCATAAAGATTGTCAACAAAAAACATGACTAAAAGTGGAGGAACATTGTAAAATGTAAAGAAGAAAATAACACGTGTTGAAAAAGCGAGTGTGATTCGGAAAGAGATGGTTCGTAACCTATTTTATTCAACAAAAGAAAGTCCTCCCTAACCTTCAGCTAGGGATTCAGAATTGGATGAGTAAATTGAAGAAAACATGGCTTACACAGCAGAAACCGACGATAAAAATTAATCCGTTGATAAACCAAAGTTTTCCAATCCAAAACAATTATCATTTGGTTTCAATTTGCTGTATCAGAATAATATCCATCAGTAGATCGTAACTTTTAATTAAACTGAATCATATTTATTAACTGTAAAATTCCCGTGCTCTGGACCAGGATAGAAAAACTACCAAAAGCAGTTTTTGAATTGCACTTTCAATTCGACTGAATTATATTACACTGTTAAATTTCCGTGCGCTAGACCAAGATAACAAAATTGCAGAGCGCCATATATCAATTGCGTCGATGGCTAACCAATTTAAAATGATTTGTAGAGCCATTAGGACGAGGTAGAACGTCATTTATATACTCCTTAAGGCTATCGGTGACACTATCGGCACTACCCACGCAACTCGAAGGCTGAATAAACAGTTCTTCGCCAGGACAATAATTATTGGCTGTGCCATTTATAAATAAAGTTCAACGAAGAAAGTAACCCATTTTAAGCTACGGCAACTGGCGAGGTCAAGGAAGTTCCCTTAAAAGGATGAAATACGAGCTTTAGTTGGGTGATGAGAAACGTGCAGCAAAACTGACTCTCCAGGATATGGAACTGCAAGAAATACATTCTTGAAACTGGATAGATTAACTCGTTGACTGCGTATTAAAGCATATGTGAACTACGATGTAACTTTCTCATTTATGTACCGGTGTAAATGAACAGCCTTTCAGGTATTTTAACAGTTTTTTTAGAAATAATTTAGCCTATGATGTAAAATATCATGCTATCACATTTTTCACACTTCTTATAGAGAAGATGCAAGTTTTTTTGAGTAGTAAAGTAGTTTCTCAAACGCTGCTACGCGCAACTTAGATTGAAAGAACGTAACAATTGGGAAAACCCAGTCAACATGTTAAAATTAGATTAGATGTCGGTTAAAGCCTCTAGAACCGCGACAAAGGCGTTTCAAAGAGAGGATGGAGGAGAGCACCATTTAGCATGGACTTGAAAAGGAACTCGTACTCAATGCATAAAATGCATAGAAATAGCAAGTCTGAAAATGAATTCATGAAACAAGATACAAGTTGAAGAAGAAAGTAGTATGTGCTGAAAAACACTAGTATGTGCAGTGATCAGAAAAAAAGACGGTCCGTAACAAAACAAAAAACTGTTCTATTTCAACATAAAAAGGCCTAGCTAACTCATTGCTCGGGACCTCACATATGCCTCCTAGGAGTGCTAATTCTCATAGATAGAGTAGTTGTATCCCCTTGAGGAAGATTCTTGAAAGTAACAGAATGAGTGCCACAGGTGTCTTAAAAATGGTACCGGTATCACGATGTGCAAATGAAAATTATTTGTCATTTAATTATACAGTAAACCATATTTACTAGATTTTCCAAATTTCAAAGGGGACTGTACACAACGGAGCGATAATTTGTGTCCAACCGTGCTATGAATTTACTGTCACAATATAAACTATTTCATTAAGTGTTTGAATTAAGTAGCAATGTATAAAAAAAAAATAATTAGTGGTTAAGTTAAATATCATGGTATAAACATTTTCATTATGTGGCGAAGTTAAATATCACGAAATATACTTTCTCATTAAGTGTTTAAATTAAAAATCACGATTTAAACTTTCTCATCGAGTGGTTAAATCAAATATTACGATATAAACTAATTAAGTGATTTTACTTAAATATCACGAAACAAACTTTCTCATTAAGTGGTGGACTTTAACAATACGATATAAACTTTCTCATCAAGTGGTTTCAAGTCGCACGGGAAATACAAAATTAGGTTGCATCCCACACCCGGCAGGTCAAGGCAGTGAGCTTATTAACTGAAGATAACCACATGACACATCATTAAATTATAAATGAACGAGCATTTTGAACGCTGCTTTAGCACAGCAAGCATGAAAACCAGAAGCGGCAAGAGGATATTCACGAGGTTAGCGGACTCTCACAAGCAGTTCAATTATTTCTGCGCGTGCAGTTTTCAACACAAACGAAAAAGTGAAAACGATTTTTTTTAAGAACGCATCAGCGCACAGAAAAATTGTCACCCTGTTTACCAGTATTCATTTCAAATTTATTCAGGTTGACCATAAACAGAGCATGGGAATATTATATGTTAATAAATCAGAATTATCTTTGCTATCTACGCCGAAAGAAATTATAGCGGGCTGTAAATTAAAAGTAATAATTTTCCAGTGAAGTTAGATAGCCCGTGCATATGCTATTTTTACGCACAGAATCGGGCGATGCAAAATCTAAAATGCGTCTGATAATAAAAAAGGTATTTGCATCTTCTCCTTTAGGAGTTAGAGATCGCAATCGATCAACGCTAAAAAAATGTACAATGCAGCATCGTAGAGCACGTACGCTTCATATCGGCCTAAGAAAATTATACACAAACGAAAACGAGGACTCTGAAAAATCCCCGTCGTTCTATAATATTCCTACGCAGCTCAATGAGTTGGTGTCCACGTCGTGGTCGAATTTCCTGCGTATTTGCAGGTTTTTAGCGCCGTACAGAAGTGTCGGTACCCGGCAATAAAGCAGGCCCTCCTTGTGATAATCACAGAGCTCCAGTGTGCCCTTACCTGCAAATTGTTAATGCGGGAGGATTTAAAGCACTGGCCTCGGTCAAGCCGCTTCCTCATAAATTCGCCGCTTCGAAGGTCGCGTTACACAAAAAATGGGAGAAATTTTTTTGGTTTCGTTTCAAGTGCATCGAAAGGACAAGCAGCGAAGGGTGTACGGCCACAAGCAAAGGCATGTACCTACACACTAGTATCGAATTTTGCATTAGGTATAAACTAGAATTATTTAATACAAATGAAATTGCAATGCAATTATGAGAACATTCTGCCAAATGTGGTACAACTTTGGCGAATCTTGAAGAAGAAAGCGAACTTTCGAAATACTTTTGGGGTTCAAAATGCCGCCCTACAAATTCCTCAGCAAAAATGCCGCCCTACAAATTCCTCTGCAAAAATCCCGCACAAATTCAAATTAATGCTAAGTAAACGTCTAACCAAAACCTTAAACGGGGGAAGAAAATATGCGTCTATCCTTCCACGAAAAAACTTCGGCCATCTTTAAACAAATCCTAAAAAGTTCACCCTACAAAAAATCCGGACTCAGACGAGGAAAGAAAACATTCTTACATGCAGGTCTTATCAGAGTCGCAGGGAAGCAAGCAACAAGCTCTCAGCTGATCCTGAGGGCTTTTAACGCATTTTTTGCAGTTGATAAAGCAGAATTACTTTCGAGGGACAACGTTAAGCCGCACCCGGATGTATAATTTATTAGCCATAAATGTGTTGGAGAATTAGCTGGCTTTGGAGCTATGATTTCTCGTGGGCAGGACGCGTCCAGCCGGAGAGTCGGCGGAGCGTCGCATGGAAATGATGAACCTCCTATGGAAACGGACGGGGGAAGCGCCTCCTTTCGCAAACGCCAGAAACTTCTCTTGCTAACACCTGGTGGATACTCCTTGTGCAAACAGTTCAGATATTCCTTATGCAAACCGCTCAGAGATATTTCCCTTTAAGATAGCTTGGAAATGCACACACTTGTATACAAGTAGTTCAGAGATACTCCTTAAGCAAACAATTCAGAAGTACACCTCTTGCCAACACCTCAGAAGAACTCAAGCAAAAGATCAGGGATATTCCTCATGCGAACTGTTCAGAGATACTCCTTGTTAAAATTGCTTGGAAATACACTTATGCAAACAGTTCAAAGGCACTCCGCATACAAAAAGTCCTGCGACGTTCCCCGTTTAAACATGTACACATGCACACAGCTGGAAGATACACCCGATCGATATACCTGAAAGATACTCCCTACGTATACAATACAAACTTCCGATGGAAATATCTGGGAGGAGTGTTTAATGAAACGTATACAATGAAAGTAAACATAAAATTAAAAAATGTCTTACGGCTTTATAATCTACGGAATTGTTAAGATCGCTAAAAAGTTCAAGCTTCGAGAAAGAGTAGATATTTACTTCGGTTCTCACAGCTGAAAAAAAGAAGTGCGCACGGAAACCTTACTTGCAAATAATCACTCAGCTGCTAGGCTGCTCAAGACATCCATTTACGTAGTAACTATACGTGAAGGGGGCCGGCATTAAAACCATTTACTATTTTTTTAGGGGAATCTAAAAACAAAATTCCCAAATTCTCCGTGTCTGGCCACAGGAAGGGGCAAAATGGTGTACAAATCTGTATCTGGATAACATAATGGCAAAAACGTGAAAAAATTCTCCGTTTCTGGCCAATGGAAACTTCACCAAAAGGAAACTTGGTCAATAGAAATCTTTGGACAACGGCTATACAAAATAGTTGATTGAGACAGTTCAAGAGAGCAATAGTTCGAGAGTACAAACGTTATAACATTTTATTTATTTTAAAAATAAGTGAAACTAGAAACACTGTCCCGTAACAGTATATTTCGTGACGCTTTCAATAATTTACCGAAGAACAATTCTAAGAATACATTTTTTGCTTTTGAATGAGAGTTTCTACAGAAACATTTCAGCTATTTTTCATATCGTATGCGACCAAATTCAGCCCAGCTTAGTTCCAGTGATTAATTTTAGCCCTCTTTTTTACGGTGACTGAATTCAGCCAACTCCATAACCAGACTAGTTTGATCAGTTAAATTTTGAATTCTTGGTGACTAATTACCGCCAATTCTCATTTCATTTATGAATAATATCAACCAACCTAAAATCTACGATGACTAATTTCAGCCAATTGAAATCCACGATGAGTTATTTCAGCCCACTCTCATACTCGCCATGACTCGTTTCAGCCAATTCGCGCATCCATAAAGACTAATTCAGCCAAGTCTCTCATCCGTGAAGGCTAATTTCAGCCAAGTCTCGCATCCGTGAAAACCAATTTCAGCCAAGTTTCGCATCCGTGAAGGCTAATTTCAGCCAAGTCTCGCATCCGTGAAGACTAATTTCAGCCAAGTCTCGCAA
>JACJUY010001494.1:83043-93848 GCA_014220935.1 Platorchestia sp. MABIK | reverse complement strand
GCACTGAGATCACAGTGTTAAATGAATAAACGCACTGAGATCACAGTGTTAAATGAATAAACGCACTGAGATCACAGTGTTAAATGAATAAACGCACTGAGATCACAGTGTTAAATGAATAAACGCACTGAGAACACAGTGTTAAATGAATAAACGCACTGAGATCACAGTGTTAAATGAATAAACGCACTGAGATCACAGTGTTAAATGAATAAACGCACTGAGGCCACTGCGTTAAAAAAATACCAATGTTGAGCCCTATGTGTCTGAGCCTTCTGGAATTACTGTTGTAATTTCATTTAGTTGGCATGTAGTTTAGTATCTTTATTCCCTTGGTACTTATATTTACCGTGTGCACTAAAATTTAAATCTACTAGAAAAATATCGATTCGAGTAATCAAAACCGAAAGTAACAAAGTTGTAAGTTTAGGCAGAGTAAATTATCGGCTACATAACTGATTGAAATCAAATTGAACATAGAAATTTTTAACGTTAATATGTGGCTTCAAGTGGGAGACTCTTCAAAAAAGAAATTCCGAGTACAGCTCGAAATTGCACAAAAAGAGGAACTATGCATACACAATACTGACATATGAATAAAGAATAAAAATATAATAGCCAGCATTCGTTTCAGCCTCTTGGTCAAAATATAACTGACTAGTAAAATTCTCGAAGCGAATCTATGAATATGAAGTCCGCAGTCAAGATACAGAACCAAGTAAAATCATTCAAAAGATCTTTACCTGACAGCATTCCTGCTTTCAGAACCTCAGTTCTAGCAGACCTTTCCTTTCGAAATGCAAAAGCAAGTTTCCAGTATCACTTTGAAACGATTTTCGAGAGAAGGTAATCGTTTAAAGATAAGGACATCAATTCGGTTGGAAAGGGCAAGCTTCTCGAACAAAACGCGTGTGCCCGATGGGAGAAGTCAGCATTCAAGAGCGGGGCCGCACATAGCTGTCCGTAATTTTTCAGGCGTTGACCAATGAATAATTGTTATCACAGCAATTATCGGCGCAATTTTAGGGTGCAATTATTCGTAAGGATAACAACTGCTTTTCGAAGTCTGCTTGACTTTAATGTCGTGTATATTATGGATGCTAATGAACGCTTAGCACGCGTAACACGTTATCCCGCGTCCACCGAACAAAGGGAACAGCTTTCAAAGCGGACTTCACAGAGAGAGCGAGGGATAAGCTTTTTTTCGGTAACAGATAAAGAACGTCGATGCCAGCAGGGGTGGACGCACAAAGTCACAAGTTAAGGATAAAATCGGAGAGAGTTTCCGCGAGCTAGAAGAATTTCAACGATCAATTAACTGAACTCAAAAAGACTTTTGTTCCGCAAAACAGTCTACAATAAAATTCCCTAGTTTTACGGCTGGTGTACGCTGGGATATAAGTTAGATTTTTCAAAAATTTTATTCGCAGACTGTAGGTTGGAAGTGTACACGAACAAAAGAAACCAGCGGAATATTTTTGAGCCCCGCGGAAGAAATCACGTGGGCTTTACCATGCAGAACAGAGGTTATCTATCCTTAAATAGATATCACATTGAGAACTCGAAGGACAGGCAGAACGATTGAGAAGCCATTCACATATTTAACATGAAGAATGATCCTTCGCATTCATACGTTTTAATTTAAGAGCGTTTCAAAGGTTTCAACATTTTCAAAGCCCCCAATGGCATGAAAAAATGAAAAGTACATCTCTTAAAATTCACTGAAATAAACATCGTATCTGAAAAGTTGCCAACAAGGTTTTTCTCACCTTCACAAAGCACACCGTCTCACAATTTTCCATCACCCTCATTTTACAATTAGAGAATAGATTGGATGTATGCATTGCCTTCAACAACAACCTGAATAGCCACCCAAAATAACAGCGTGCTCAAGAAAAGCCTTTTTCAAGTACCGCCATACATGAAAGACGTCAGAGACTTGGATATCTGGTTAAGTATTCAGAGACTTTAGACAGGATAATGCCCATCAACGTAAGTTATTGATGTCCCTGCACAGCTAAACGACTCCATCACGGAGTAAACAAGAAAAAATGCGCTAAATGAATTCTCCAGGCATGCTTTTACCGAAAAACTTCTCAGCATCCAAAAAAATTTGATGGAATGTAGAAAGTTCCTTCATTTGAATTATTATTACCTCATAGAAGAGGAATTTTAGCAGAATATTTGACAAGGGTGGTTATTCGCAAAATGTAGACTGGACGCGTGCCTTTACAAGACAGTATATTTATACAGCATTTAATGACGAATTTGCCCATGTAAATATTTAAGCTTCGCTTTGGCACTGTACAAAAACAAGAATAACATTCAATAAACAAAAAGTGAACCTCGTTCCAATTCAAAATAACTGTCCTACTGAAGAACGTTTAGTAAAAACTTTCAAATATGTAACCTCATTGTTCAATCCAATAAGAAATGCATAGACCCCGCGGCAAAATGTATGTAATAAGTAGTTGAGAAATTAAGTGAATAAATAAGGCAGACGATAGTCCTTTAGCAGCAGCCAGAACCCAATCAAGAGTACAATCACCTGATAATGGATTGCATGCACATAATAATGAGCTAATGAACTGTAAAAATGAAACCTCTAAAGATACGCCAGCAAAAAAATCAGCATCATGCATATTAAACTCGGTCCAAAAAAGCCCCTACGCCTTTTGTTCGACCTGGCATGTTTTTTCACCGTTCATTTAAGAAATCAAAATAAAGAAAGAAGAAAAAGGGTGTGCACAAGGATAATTGGACTCGTTTATTGGTGAATCTTACTAGAGTTAAACTAATATAGTTAAGCTAAGTCAATTAATGGTGAAGAATCGGACACAGACTTATATGGCAAGAAAGATAATGTAGAATTCAAATTCACCTAACCAGTCTAGAAAAAGGTAATTTTCATATTGGCATTTTGTCTGAAACGTTGGCAGATTTTCTCGCAACAGAACGGAAAACGTCAAGTAACAGATGTCGGCAAATTGTGAACTGCGAGCACGAATGACACATCGCATGCATCAGTAAACGCTGTCATTAGTATTCTTCCTCTACGAGTTACAGGTAACACATTACTGGAGCTTCTAAAAAGTTGTGTTGAAACCCACATTAACTTTAACGATCCCATAATACCTGCAGTTGTCTTATCTCCAGAGCCTAAAGTTCAATTCACGCCATCACGCAGACTCTACGTGAGTTTGATTGTAGTTTACAATGACTTTCATAAGAGGCACCGCAACCAAACTCAGTCATTTAGCGTCATTCGTACAAAACGCAACTACATTGGAGAAATTTATTAAACATCCACTTGCTTTGAAAACCAGTATCTACGCGCACAATAAACGAAATGCTTTCTGGCAGTGCACTTCCTCGAAACTATCCGACATTCGAAGCTCATTTCTCTCTACGAAAAGATTCACACAACATTCTGTGAAGCATCAGAGCTCTAATCCTAGGCTAAAACATTCCCCTGTGTCCACTGTAATATGCGCTCAATAACTGTCGATGATCCGCGATTTATTCAATTGCCTCAATGGTGAGGTAGGCTGTGTCGATGCCCAGCCCAGAGCTCCATCACCTCAATAAACGTCCAAGAGCCCAGGCTAGGTTTTACGTAACAGATTTCGAGGTCCCGCAATTAACAAGGATTGGGGAATATAAAACAAGCCTGGCCCTCATATTTGCAGCTTTGACTTATCCCGCCTCGTGATGAGGTCGAAAGAAAGAACAGGGAGCCATGAAGGGAAGCTATGTTGAGGAGTCTCTACGTAGCTTCGGCGAGCTTTCAAGTGGAGGCAATAAAAACGAGCTGCTTGTAACACGAGCGGTCGAATGCTTTAATAACGCTATCAAATAGCGTTTAGCGCAACTAAGTCTTCGACGGAAGGGATCAGAAGGTTTTATGTAGGGTAATACGAATGAAGGCGCATACGATTGCAAAGCCTTACGCGTAAACAAACAAGGGTAGTATCCTTTGTCCGCAAAATGCCATAAATTTATGTTTGCTAATGGACGCTGAATAAACATGAGTTCAGGATCCAAAAAGGGAAGTGGCGCAAATGCGCACAGGAAGAAATTAAATCTCGTTTAACTTGTGAGCTATCCTGAAACTTGACTGCGGGTATGAATGTTTTATTCAGGGGCATTCTCAAGTGATTAGCCCTTTATTTTAACATTTGCAATTCTCATAGGTCAACATTGGATGCATCATCCCAGCACTGATTTATACCATGACCAGAGAAGTATAATCGCGCAGCCATTTGCTGACCTACTTGTTGAAGTATCCAAGTGCTTCTCTTTTTTTCCTTTTTTTTTAGAAGAAGCATAAACGCGAAAAAACATTTTATCGACCGAGATATAAATTTTTATGCTTCATGCTACGAAACCGATCAAACTGCAGGAACTCCTTAGGTCCAATAAACAAATTTAAGATCTTAAAAACAGATCCCAGATCTTAACAACAAATTTAAGATCTTAGAAACAAATTCATGATCTTAAAAACAAATTTAAGATCTTAAAAACAGATCTTAGGAACAAACGAGCTTGAGCATAGACAATTGAACAGACTTGAATCTCAATCTGGGTCTCTGCTGAGTCCGCAGACTTACCTTTCTGGTCACCAAGATATTAAAAACCTACCCCTAAAACTATAGACACTAAAAAACGAGCAATTTAAAAGCTCTAAAGCTATGTTGTAACTGCTGAGTTTGAAATCACGACCCCATTTTCTTGACAAGCTGTCCAAAACGTAAAAATTATAATGCTTGAAATCAATAATTTAACTTTACAAATAATTTTAAATTGAATTATTTTCAGTACCTTCACAAAACACATCGAAATTGGAATAAATGATATGAAAAAAGAACAGCCACAGTTGGAGTAATATTTTGCTAAAATAAGCGAAAAAAATTTAATTCCCAGTCAATTTTGAAAATGATGCAGCTAATTGTGCGACAGGTTTCGAAATCAATTCATACGTTAATTTCACGAGTGAAATGATTCATTTAAAATAAATCAATATTATCATTACACTGCAACATGTTCACTCGGAGAAGATATAAATCGTGGCAGGGAGCGTTTTAACGAAAAAACCAAGATCGAAGTAGGAAAACAGCTGCAATTACAAGCGGGAAGTCGAAAACGAATAAAATAAGGGTGAATGATCTATGGTAAAACTACATCTACAATGAACGCCCGCAACTCGCACTGCAACTTCTACAGCAGGTGAATGTGACAGCACAGGATTGTTCCCAACGGGCGATAATTTCCTTACACAGTGACCGGGAGGTGTTTAGTTTTTCTTGTAATTTACTTGTAACCATGTTTACGCTGGCAAAAAGTCAATCTTTAGAGTGCTGCATATTGTCTAAATTCAACAGTTCATTTACGATGACAGCTACTGTCATCGTTACCAAGAATCGAATCTCGGGGATCAAACATAATCCTGACCAAAAATGAGTCGAGTTCTAAATCCCTGGCGCTAAGGAGGACAATCCCTTTCAGCACCCTCCTTAGATACAAGGAAGTGAGAGATCAATCGCTCAGAAGATGATCTGACACCAGAAATGCAACGTCAAGTTGGTATTTAGCCCACAATCTTGCGGGGTATCTGCTATCTCGGCTCCGCCCACTCGAGCGACGCCCAAGAATGCATCGCAAGTGCCGGCAGCCTTGCAACAACAGCCGTGGAAGGGCGGTCAGCGAAGGTATAGAAACGCAGAGACGTTTCCACTGCATGCAAACGTAGACGTAAGAATCATTCGATGGCGCCACTGAGGTTCTGATGGAAAAGTGTCTCCTTGATACTACTTCCATAATAAATTTGCCCCCAAGTTACTGATTAGAGCGTCGATCTACGTGTTGTTAGTGATGACACAACCACATGTTTTGTAAAAACTTTTACAATTTGCCACCAGCATGCGCTTTGGTAGAAGTGGACACAGGATTGAACTTAAAACGCAACAGTCGACGATAGTCGCATAATGATGTAAATAAGCTTCGAAAGTTCTATGGTAACCTAAATGTTCAATTTCTAGCCTAATCAATGGGAAAATTTACGGTGGACTTCGCCTTTATGTTACTCAAGATAGCTATGCTAATTTTCAATTGAAAGTACAATGACTTTCGAAGAGCACTTTAACTGTCGAAGTAATATTATGTCACAGAATGTTTTTCTTGCTCTAAAATAACTGCATTATCGAATCATCTTAGAATGAATAATTTGCAAGAAAAACTAACTATAGCCGATAACATTAGGTTCAAAAGTTAACAGTAAAACACAAGCTGCTAAATTTGGTGTTTGTACAGGAACACTTTTTGGCACTGACAGAGACGCAGTTTTTGGCCCAACATGCGCTTGCTTACCTACGCTTCTTTTTTCAGCTGTGAGGAAGAACAGCGAGTCGTCTACGGACGTTATAATGAACAGCCACGCTGATACGAGCGACAGATTACAACTCTGCTCCTCGTAAACGAATAAAACGCTTGTCTCGTAGAACACATTATCGTCTCCTGGAACACACGTTTACATGTCTTGATTTATTTACTCGCTGGTCAGTCGCATCTTACCGAGCGTTTTTTGATTATTTAAAGCTAAGTATGAGTTTGCAATAGATAAGTGCCCCCGAGATGGTCAAGTACCTGCGTATTAGGTGCAGATCTTCAGATTGTAGGACTCCAGCAATTAATAGAAGATAACAGCTTGCGCTACATCGCTTTCAGGACTAAATACGTTTCAAAAGAGGAATTTTTTTGTTTAAATATACTTTGTTGATCCATTTTCTGAACCGTGCAGCTTTTGCAGACAGAGCAAAGTTTAGGAATATGGGATCATGGAAAGGTTTATACATCAAAACAATTAACTAATCAGATGAAAAAGTCAATTATGCATTGAAGAGGATACTCTTCGCTCCAACTGTATCAAAATAATACATTGCATCGATTCACACTTACAACAATATTTGTGTACAAAGTTTTCAATAAAGACGATAACGTGATATTATATAAACAAACAACAAAACAGGACGGTAACGACTAAACACATTTTTCCCCGATACATTTTCAAACAATTCGTATTTAACAAAAAAAGTATGATGGTAAGTGAAATCAGATTTAACTATGGAACTTAGTAAGGTAAGAAACGTGTTTTTTCTGAAAATTTAAAATGAGTAACGGTGACATTTTGTTTAACAAATATGTCTTCGACAGCAACCCAAATCGGACATCGGCTTCAGCTCACATATAAGTACACTATCAGCACACACAGAACAAGCAATGACAAGTATTTACTTAGAATAAATGAGACATCAGGGTACTATGGCCGTATAAATGAAATCAAGTACCAAAATTTATCCTAGTGTATTTATTTTTCGCTGAACTCCAATTTAACTTCAATTTATATATGCCAAAGCTATCAAAAAACCAGTATTATCTTAACTAACCAGGCTTAACACATTAAAATATATTCCATGGCTGTAAAGAATTTCATGACTTATCGACGATGCGCACCAACAGATCGAGAAACCAAAGCAGTCAAATTTTAAAACCGTCAATCTGATACACGAGAAAGATCTTGTATAGTTTAGAACCTGAACAGCAGAAAATCTTTATGTCAGGTTTTACTTGAACTTTATATCCTTGCGCAAAGATGATCAAGAACGAGAAGTAGATCGATCAGTGTGAAGAAAGTTTATTCAATTTCGTTCCTAGCAAGAACCAGTGATATATAAAAGACTTGCTCGTTAATAAACATGAAGGCAAAAACAAAAAATTTTATCAACTCGAAGAAATTCAGTCTCATGAAATCGCGGCGAATCATTCGATCAGTTTTCCTGAATGGAATAAAAACCTGATACCAGTCAGTAAGATAAAAAATTGTACAACTACAGTCAGAAGATTGGACTTTAACTTTCACCAATGTATTTCAATATCTCAAAAACTCGAGTACGAATTAAAATCAAAACAATGTGAAAGGAATTAGAAACCCTGATCGAGTTATATGGCATAGAATACAAAAATTAGATGGTCAATTTTGCATTGAGAAATACAAACCAAAGTTACATTGCAAGTCAGTCTAAAATAATTGTACCAAGAGTTGCGGAAGGATGAATATTGTTCGCATGCATTTAAGCTCTTACCCAGCAATACAACACGCATAGACGCAAACAGCACAGGATAAAAACATTCCTGATCTCAAAATATTCTCATTTCTAGCCTAAATCAATTGAGACACCGTGAACTCCAAGTGTGTGAGTAACCCAATGAACTTCGAAGAGAAACAACTTGGGAGTCCCAAAACAAACCGGCAGAACTTCAACCATTTGATTCCCGTATCATCAACCATCCAAGGATACTCATCACAAATTCTGGACAGGAAAGTACAGGAATGTTAGACTTGCTTGTCGAATTTCAGCACGCATCTTAAATACCCGCCGCGGGGACCCAACTAATCAAGGCAACATGGAAGTGGGCGCCATACTAAGACCTGTCCGTGCTACGCCTGCCGTACATCAGGGAATGCAGTGTCGTAATTTGC
Source organism: Platorchestia sp. MABIK (assembly GCA_014220935.1). Classification (NCBI taxonomy): domain Eukaryota; kingdom Metazoa; phylum Arthropoda; class Malacostraca; order Amphipoda; family Talitridae; genus Platorchestia; species Platorchestia sp. MABIK. The sequence goes on along the minus strand of JACJUY010001494.1, from coordinate 85,312 downwards.
CAGCATTTGGGAGGAACGCCTCGCTGTATAATCCCGTACCTACAGCGTTCAATGCAGCCCGGGCAGCAGAGCAAGAACAGAGTCATCATTACTGAGGGAAGTGCGTGAGCTGTGGTCGTAACTGCACAAAATATGTGCGAGATACAGATGTGCACGCTGTTCGCTGGAGTGCGAATACAAGGTGTCAGAGAAGTTACGGCGAAATTAGATAACTGGAACGATTAGAATGTGGCTTGGTTGCAGATGAGCGCACGAGGCGCGGTAAAGTGTTTTTCACGTTGATAGCAGGTGACGGAGGAAATATGGCTCAATTCGAGAACCGGAACCATGACAAATTATTATAGTCTTCATTTTGCGAACACTATAGTATACAACAAAGAATCTGGTCCAAGAGCAGAGCTCAAGCGTAAAAGAACATCTCGTACTGAAATATAAAGAAGAGATACTGAAACAACTTTGCTTGGGATGAACTTCACGGCCTTGAGAACTGTGTTTCTTCCTTTAGGGAACTTAATCTGGGGACATTGAATGAGACATCGATAAATTCCTTAAAAATCTCAATCTACGGTTGATATCAAGGCAAGAACTGAGACCTACAATGGATTTCTGCAGCCAGTGCTGCGAAATCGGCTACAACGTCGCTCACTCCATTTTAGGAAAGTACTGTGCTTTAATTTAGGGCAGGACTTTTCAATTTGATACTCAGGTTCTGGAAGGTTTCCGTTCAGAAGCGTTGGTGGAATTGTAAAATTCGTTCCAGCACCAGAATAATTTCACATGATGAGTGTAAGTCGGAGATCGATGAGGAAATATCGAAATCGATACGATTGGGGAAGAAGATGATGTGATGGGTGAGAACGTTCATATTATGAGGCTAATGACGAAGGTACTGATATCCCCATGAAACTATATTACGTCACCTTCAATATTCCCTGCGAGACAGTAGCAAAAATTATTTTTCGATAACATTCATCTCTACATAAATCGCCCCTGCATCTGTGAGTTGAAATGAGGGATCGAAAATGGTGAAATTAGATTAAATTACCTTCAAGGCTTTCCTCACAGCAACTTACTGCCACAAGCCTTTCTAATCTGAAATCAAGACTATAACACTTCCAGCGTACTAGCATGAAGTAGAAAGAAACTAAGGAATCCTTCACACTCGCACCTTTCGACAAGAACTTCGTTTTCAAGATACTTTGCAGGACATTAACCCTTTTTTCATGCCTGAAAAACAAAGTTAATCTCATGAAGTGTGATCAAACAGCGATTAAAAACTGCAATTAATCATTGAAAAGATTCAACAAAAGGTTTCGGGAGCTTAGGCATAGAGTAGATATTGAGCACAGATTTCAATCTTAGGCGTGCCTCTATGAAAATAGAAACGAATTATCGAACAAATCGGAAATAATGTGGAAGACGACATCAGTATTGAAATGTGCATTCTAATGCTTTTATGCCTTGCCAATATTGAAAGAAAATCGTGTCATGGATGAAGCGACTGCGCTTCATCGACTCTAAATCCAAATAAGAATATAAGCAAGAACTTTAAACACGAGCTCTAGATATCTCTTAGGTTGATAATATACGAGAAAAAAAAATATTTACTTACTTATAAGACAAAGGAGAGAGCTGGAGCGTATGGTCCCGCCTCATCTGCCTTTATGACACCGCTCTTAAAGGTGATGGAAGGCCACATGAAAATGTCATTTCCTGAACCCAAAGCCTCGTGGGCCATCCCATCCCTGATCGAGATGGGATAGATTATTTGCACCCTATTGGAAACATAACTCGCCTTACTAGTCGCGTTCGGCAAAATGTCAAGCTTATACGCAGGGAAAAGAGCCAGCGATTTCAGACTATAAGTTGCGAAGCCAAAATAAAACTCACGGATTTAATTTTCATTTAAATGAAAAACATGAACGCGGGAGGTTCAAGTTGCGAAGTAGTCGTTTTATAGTCAGAGTGTCCTTTCATTTAGAGAGGCCGAAAGATTCTCGTTAAGATGCAGTGAGTGGAGTAGTAAAATTCATCCGATGAGGAGGAAATAAAGTTGGCTAGTAAAATAAGTCCTAGCTCATTATTTAACATACAAATTCGACTGACACCTCACAAGTTCAACGCAACAAGGAAATACACTTAATTTCACGATAGGATATCATTTCACTGCAAATAGAATTTTACAATGCAATGAAGCTTCATTCGTTAGGTGCCCGAGAATTGAATTCGTCGCAAATATACAAAACTACAATCTATGCAAACGCGCAGG
>JACJUY010001494.1:45019-82154 GCA_014220935.1 Platorchestia sp. MABIK | reverse complement strand
ACACAGCCAATGTTGGGCAAATCTCAGGTTTAGGGGCTTCGAGGCGCGAATTGGTATCACATTTAGCATAGAGACTGATAGCTTTTGTGGTTAGCGAGAGTGAAATTTATGAGAGCATCATAGATCTCAGTTCACTGACCTGCCAATATTTGAACCAAGATACTCCGAAATCAAACTCTGAACTGAATTTTGTGATCACTGTGTAATACTTATATATTTAAAAAATATATTTCTTAACTCTCAACGCCGTGAAACTTCAAATATTTTCTTTCGTTTAGCATCTGCCTCAAGCGCACTGACGGAAACGCATAAAGGGGTCGTACAATTTCAGCCGCGCTTGAAAAGAAGAGCACAAAGATTCTGGTTCTATTCCGTTTTTTGCTTGCGGGGCTCAGGTTTCTTAATGATCTCGGGTGCGAGATGAAGGATAGCCTGTCTGCCGTTAGTTTCTAATTCAATTAGGCTGTGCTGAAAAGAAATGTTCCCGTCCGTATCCTGCAGATAATTCCATCCCACCGTCTACTGATCACTAGATACGAACTTCCCACGCAATATTTATCTCCGTGAACAGTCTTCTGTATTATAATAAGTTCAAAATTTAACAGTATTCTGTACTATAATTTGTTCATAATTTGATCCAAAGATTATGGTCGACGAATAGCGCCAACAGAAGCAATTTCATTTTTTTACATGAAAAATTTGTTGCAGCACGCCACCTGAGTTGTGACTTTTTTACGCTTCTAAACATGACATAGTAATACAGCGAACAATTAGTTCGTACCAATTTCGAAAGAGTAGTTCATTACCGTTTGTGCACGTTTGATTGATTCGTTTATAGCGTCACATCGAGGGCTCAATATGCCAAACCACGAACAAAAATCACCAACAAAAAAATAATATGAGTTCTAAAAACCAACTGAGCGACAAAAAAATACGGTCTCTATCCCGCTGCACAATTTGACAATTATTAACGAGATCATGATCAACTAAAAATAAATTCTGACACCCTAACTCAAATCGGGCATGGTGCCATCGCACTCATAATAAAAAATTCATCCTTTTTTTCTTGGCAAAAATTGATGCCAAGAAGCTAGGCTCTGAGAAGACTTTCTTGGCATAACGTATTCCTTTCAACGAGCAAACCAATAACGTTTTTAGCTTTGAGATTTTCAAAACAGCGTTTAAAACCTCAAAGAATTATTGTTAACGCCAACTAAAATCAAATCTTCGACACGCACTGTTGCAAAAAATTGATTTCCGATTTGGTATCCTTCAAAGCAATAGCCACTTTCAGCGAGTACTCAATTTATCAATGACGTGAGCTCATTCTCTGGCAGGTCTAACTCGAAGAGAGGCTTGAGAAGTGACTGGGAAGGTTTCTTTCAATTTTGCTCTCGTTGGTTAGACGAGAAGCCTCGCAAAAGAGACCCCAAGCCCACGGAGGTCATCAAAAAGGTCTACGGAGGTCAATTGGTTACAATGCCGGACGTACCCTTGCTCGGGCCGTATCTAAAATGGGAAACACCTTCTTGTACTCGATCAGGATATCTCGCAGCATGACTTTCAGTTTGAAGAAATCGCGGATCTTGGAGAGTTCTAGTCAAGCACCTCTTCGTCTCTAGACGTGTTTTTCAACTTGCATAGGGAAAAGCTGCACATCAGTAATTTTGTATTTTTCAAACAATTTCACAAAAACTAGAATACATCCTCGGCGATAATGAAATTATTTTATAATTGTGATGAATCCTTACACTTATCCTCTGCAGCATCTTATACTTATCCTCTCACAAGAACATACACGTTCTATATTCGAGGAATGAAATAATTGTCGAGGTTACAGATTTTTACGCGTTAGACACAAACGCATCGTAAGATTTTGGCACAAATTTTTCTGTAGAAGTTTTAACCCCGAACGCATTTTGTGGAGCAGCCTAGCCAAACAAGCCCACCTGCTACTATGTTACAAAAGATTGGGATTGAAAAGTCATGATGTGCTGAGTGTAAAACTTTCTAGGAAAATAACATAAGTGATGCCTATGACGAAACTTTCTACGTATACCTCAGCTGCCCCAATCCAGGACAAAAACTTCGCCTATTTTGTGCCAGATTCTCGCCGCCTCATTTATTATCATTATGTACCTAGAGAACGTACACAAAAAATAATTCTGCATAATCTGAACAACGTTGGGGAAGATGCATCGAAAACACACGCGAATTCTGCCTGACGAAGGTACTACAATTATTGCTTATCCTCATAAATCATAGTTACACCAAGCACTTTGGTCCACAAACCTGTGGTCGGCTATGCATTATCCTTCAACAAGATCCCCACGCTGAATATTGGGAAAAACTTCAGGTTCGTGCATGCAAACATGAAGCCATTCCTAACCAAGCTTTCGCTACGAGATGATGGTCTGGCAGACGAGGATAGGCTCTTCGTAAGCAATGCTAATGGAAAATGCCGTCACGCTAATGAGTCTGCATCACGGACGCAGGCCCAAGCCTTCACAGAATTGAGTGCTTGAGTCTGTTTTAGCGATCGTCCCGACAAGATGCCGACTTCGCCCTGGTACAAAAATTGATGTTAGCTGTCTTTTTCTCTAGAATATACAAATATCAATGGAGATTGAAATTAACAAGCAATGGTACACGCAAGGTTACAAATTACTTACGAGTTTGAACTGAGTAGTTCCAGAACGGGCAAAGTTTTTGCTTGAACAGAAAGCCTGTTAACAGCAAAACTCTGCATCTTCCAATGAGAGTGGAAAACCTCAAAGGCAATTTATGGCAATGTTGGGCATTATTCAAGTGAAAAATCAAACTGTTTGAGAGCCACATTGAGCTGCGAATTTTGCTGCGACGCTGTTCACCATTTCTTCGTATTTGCATTTTTCTCCTCTAACGTGAATCTAATGTCTGTTCAGATCAACAAGAGCGGTTGCTTTTCATGTCATGCCAACCCCGAATTTCAAATTAGGTTCACTAGTTCTGTTTCGTGACAGAGAATTAGGTCAGATTTGTCCAGTATTTTGAGCCGCAACCTTGACTGGGAAAGGGATTGTATTTCATAGAGCGCATCAGGAGAGAATTTGGATCGAGTCGGGTACCCCAAACACAGAGAGGTCGTGACTCGTGATTACTGCAACGAACCACGATGGAATCAGGAAAACATCGTCTTTTCTGGTCCTTATAAGGAAGCGGATGCTTCCAAAATGAATTATTCGGAGAGTATGGTTCATCCAGCAGAAAGAGGAGAAGCGCTCTCAAATCATTTCTTACTGGTTATAAATTATTTTGGAAAAGCAGATGTTCCAAATTTGGGAGATGTCATAAAAAGATGACTAAAAATTATTTTACCCCAATCTCGACTGCATTTCACGATTGAATCAAGTCCGAAGATACCGTCAGAGCTTAATGAAGAATATAAGAAATTAAATTTTAATCTGAAATTGCTGAGAATCGTCAGTGTCAGAAAAGGTCAGAGTTGGGATCATTAAGAGAGCAAAAAAGGAAATGTCCTCAGAGGCCAGACACGGAGCTGCTCGAGCTAGCGTCAGTAGAGAAGTCAACGCTCTTGATGTATGAGCTTATTCCACGTATCTAGAATGACCCTTCACTAGAGAACATGAACAAAATTTCAATTCCATTTGAGTAATTGAAAAGCTCGTTCAACCGTCAGTGATTCTTTTCATGAATAAGTGGAAACAAAGAAGATGAGCTGTTTTTTCAAACTAGAATTTCTGGTTAGCTATTTTTACAGCCCTCACGGAATGACAGTTAAATGCCGCAACACTTGGCGTTTATCGTCAATTTTGAAAATCTCAAGGACAAACAGCAATAGGATGACATTGTCAAAGGAATTCCACGCCTAATGAGAGTTTCCTGAGCCAAAGCGTCCTTACAACTCGGAACAAGAGGCTAAATAACAACCTCAAATGACATCAACAGTTGAAAGTTCGGTAATCGTTGCGCAACTCAAATTTTCAAACACTGCGTGACGGTAACCAATGAGAACCATGGATGTGAAGTTCGTGGAGGGCATTGCTCCACTTGCAGCCAATGACAGCACAGGATGCTCGAAACGGTTGCAACCGCTAGCTTCCGTTGATCTCGAGAAGCGATAGCTTACATGCGCTCGACTATTTCTTGATTCCGCCTTAGAAGATTTGGCTGCTAAGAGCAATCCGAACAACCTTCAGGCACCACGCTAAGTGGCTTAACAGGCTATGTGGAGATGCAAGATAAAGTTTTGGCGTAAGTATTTCTCTCTCCCATTACGTTTTTACGTCGTGAAAGGTATTATTTGGATACTGATCAGTGAATTGTCAAGATCTGCAGCGATGTGCTCATGAGGTACAAGTGAACACATTATATTACGAACATTTTAGCCTCTATTTTCATTGCGTGTGTGATGCATAATTTAGAATAACTTATCTTACAAAGGTAAGAATTACATTAATAGAAAGTCTGGATTGCAGTATTAGGCAACTTTGATTTAAATAGTTAGAGTACGAACAGCGTTGGTCAAATGTAGATGTGAATTAGTCAAAAAAAAGCTTTCAAATCTGCTAACCACTTAGCTGACGCAAGGAGAAGAGATATTCTTAAAAATACATTGTAGCATTTATTTGTAGTCACAAATATTGAATCTTTCTTCCTTGAATTAGAATTAACGATTCAAGAACGAGCAAACTTTCATGGAACATGATTTTTGATCCAGGTAACTTCGGAATCAGTCAGGTAATGATAGCTCACGGTGTGCACAAAAAAACATACACCGATGACACGGTGATGTTGATAACAAAGTTTCTGACAGTCGAGTCGAAATTTCGTGAATGGATGCATTTTGATACATGACCTACTATAGCGCTACTATAGTAGGTCATGTGGCAAGATGGATGAACCCTTTTTAATCACACAATGTGTGTTCCAAAGGGAAAACAGAGGTAGGTATGATTTATAATAGAATTAAGGCAACGGGGAATTTATGCAAAATGTAGGCTTCCACATCCTGCGCTTAAAAACATAAAAGTTGGAAAAGAAAGTAATTGGCGCTGAAAAAAACAACAGTGAGCGGGGAAAAAGGTCGGCAGCAAAGAAAACAGAAATTTTCGCTTACTAGGAACTTCATATCTGAGACAATTTAGGGCCTGCATAAGATTTCATTTATTTGCTAACAGGAAACTGAGCAGTCACCACCTCAAGTCGCGTGCCGCATCGATAATATATTCTCAACATCTCAGATTGGATGATTCGCGTGAGGAAGGAGACACTTTCGTCCTCGCCAAAAAATAAACCGCAGGGATTTACACGCACATGTCTTTTAACTTGACCACTCTCTCTAAGCACTGTACATCTTTTTGCAGCAGTTTAGCTCATCCTGACACGATAATTAGTTCAATCATCGCCACTTTCGATCACCCACTGCACTTGCTGTATCTTCATCGCTTCGAGTGCCTCGGATGCGAGCCCTAAATTCGACGCTCCAAATGTCAATCGGTACTCGAGATCTTATCTCCAAAAGTGCAAGTCCACTAGAATGGAGCTAAATGCTGTCATCCCCACGTAGGCTTCTGATATTTTCGGTGTAAGTTAAGACATTAATTAGGAAAATAATTCAGCACAATCTATGCTGAGGAGAGTGGTAGCAGTTCCCAGCAGCAGCCTACGTCAATGACCTCAAAAAGTATATGAAAGGACGAAGGAAAACACATTCTACTGGACACGATAAATAACTTATAATGCTTCCCATGAATGGGAGAATAAATAAAACTGTACTGCTGATATTTACGTTGATATTAAAGGCTCACCATAGGGAATATAAAGTCGAGGTTTATTTCATCAAAATGTCGGAACTTGGACGAGCAAGCAAGGTTAGAGATGTGACCTACATGTATTTTAAAAGGTCATAATGTTCAGCTAAAAGCCTAACAAAATACTTCCGTGAAGAATGTTACAGACAAAAAATTGACCATACACTTCTTCAAACGACATTCATTTCACAGACGCTGTACTGAGACGAAAAGTCCATTCTCAAAGCCAAAAACATGAAAATACCCTGTTCCATGCTCTATCTGCTAAAGCACTTGAGTTGCAAGGGGGTAGGAGAAAGAGATAAAAGAGAGAAATCCATCTGAAATTCTTTACAGCGTCAAGCTTTCCTCGTCAAGTTTTTATTGGGTATCCTGGGCGGCGAGGCAACAGGTTCTACGGTGGGCGCCTCAAAGATCACTTGGTCGAGACGACTAAATTCAACCCTGTCAACGCTGCATGAAATGTGCGCGCCGATGAGGCGCATTCTCTCGCTAGCGTACCTGCTATCAAGACGCGACACGAGATCAGAAGGAATGTCATCAATTCGCGTAGGTTTGAATGGAATCAAGATCGCAGTTATCGTTTTAATGTACGGTATAGTGACATGACTACACCCGATCTTCGTTAAGTCGCTGAAATTTTATCACCTGAAGTTATCTTTCTAACGAATAACTTGTCAACTCTACGTTACCCGTCTATGAAACAAAAGTAAAGGGACTCTGAAAACCAGATGAGCGTTTGTCAGTGAAATTCCCTGATCTCATTTATGAAGTTGGGATTTTATTTTTGTTACACTATACCCACTCAGATGGCGAGCTTTAACGAAATTGTAACTTGAACTGATAAAAACAATCCGTTCGCACGTAACTTGAAAATTGAACAATATTAATTCAAGGCGAAATTTCCTGAGGTGAAGAAACGGATAATCACAAATTAATCATCGACTAAAAAAGGTGTGAAATACTGTTGGTAAACCGGTGAACTTCGAATTAATTTGAGTAGAGTCTTCCCTTCTGTATATCCAACCGAAATCGATCCCCATGTAGAATATTAATTCAAAAATTATTCTTCGCTTGAACCATTATAATAGTTGATCCATGAAACGTGTACATACAAATTAATCATTAGCTTTTAATGTGTTATACGTCATGAAGACCTTTAAACGGGGTAAGTTTAGAATGGAATAAACTCGAAAATGAGTGTTTTTAAGTATTTTACTAAAAACATTGAAATTTTCAAATCTTTCCTGATATAGGGCGTAAAATAAAAAAATTTCAATTCCCTGTGATGAGTCCAACTGATTTCCGACGTCAAGGATGCAAAACATTTCTCACTGAAATGATCTCGAGAACAAGTCAGCAAAAATTACAATTTTAGACGGAACAATTTTAGAGACCAGCAAGAAGGCAGTTGAAGGCGGCAATTAAATGGGACGAAACGCACAGCATGGGAAGCAAATTTCCTAATTATGAAAGGGAATTGAGTTTCCTCTTCAGTGCTGGTTAACCTTGCCAGAAACGAAGAAGACTCTTAATTTCTGCTCCAAAAGCCCAATTCAAAAAGTAATAGGAAAAATTAGAACAGAAGTGCGCGGACTTGCAAGGTCTCGTGGAAAAATTGGAGAAATTCACTCATGTTGATTCACCCGATATGCAAATTTCGCCTAAACGTTCATCCCGAATCCTGATAACGTAGGAAGGGGATAAATTATTACACTGTACTTTAGCAGCATCGCATTTTCTGGTAAATAATTTATTACGCAGAATAAACTTAAGGACTGTAGCAGTAAGTTTGAAAATCACCTTTCCAAGCAGTGCATTCTATCACGACGTTGGTGCTAGGACGAAAATTGCAAGTAAGCGAATTATTTGAGAAGACAAATTGTGTTGTAAAAGAATAAAGCAATTGATGCACGAGTAATGAACACCCACACGTTCAAATTCGTAGCATCTTGCATACAGTTGCCAGGGCAAGAGCCCTAATTGGCAGATTCCTCGAGTCAAGTTCAATTTGCATGTGATCACCAGCTTTCAGTTTTGTTACAAGCTTGAGCTGCGTACGGAAAAGGTTTATGCCCACCCACCACCACATTATCAATTGATATTCTAATCAGCGACGTCGAGACAAAGCATCCGCAAACTCAGGCGAAAGAATCCGAGTCCTGGAATTTTAGTCGTGAACATTACCTATTCTGGGCACATGTTGGTGAGGTGTAGAGTGCTTGGGCAGACTCCAATTTATGCGAAGGAAACCTTCAAGCAACGTGGCGGTAATTAATTAGAGGTGTAATCAGCACCTCAGAGCGTCCCTAAAACAGGGCCTCATTACGCAACATCAGGACAGGCTCTTTACATTTTAATGAGCTAGGTGAAAATAAATGTTTACGCGTTCAGGGCATGATGCCATGCAGCAGAGGGTGGGTCGTCCTACCTCCTAAAACTAAGTCGCTCGCTACGGCACTCGGTTGTCGTGACGCCCCACGTCATGGCCCTCGGAGCGAGCTTTAATGAAATGTTCCAAATGATCGATGGCATTATTATCGGTAAAAACACATTCCAGAATCCTCTCTACAGCGTTAGGGATTAGAAATATGTTCCCTTTAAAAAACAGAGTAGTTACCAGCTTCGTAATTGAACCCATATTAATCGTTTCGAGGGATAGTAAGAAAACGCTTCATTGATTTACAGAGCAAAAAGTGAGACAAACAACCTCAACGAATAAAACGACAGAGAAAGTAAGAAATCATGCAGGTTTAAGACACTACTTATTGTATAACGTATGGAGAAACGGCTTTGAAATGTCGAAGTGTACTATGTAAATTCCATTCAAGGAGACATTCGATACATTCAAAAATACATTCAAGGATACATTCAGTCAAGGATACATTCATTCAATGATACATTCAGTGAAGGATACATTCAGTCAATGATACATTCAGTCAATGATACATTCAGTCAATGATACATTCAGTCAAGGATGCATTCAGTCAATGATACATTCAGTCAATGATACATTCAGTCAATGATACATTCAGTCAATGATACATTCAGTCAAGGATGCATTCAGTCAAGGATACATTCAAGGACACATTCAGTCAAGAATACATTCAAGGGTACAGGGATACATTTGTAACATTTTTTAACTCCTCACGTGCATTTTGAAGCTTCTCGCCTCAAAATGAAATGAACTAATGCTGAAGTGATCTTTCTTCCCATCTTCAATACGTGTGCAAGTTAAGACATTCATTATCGCACTATTAACGATTTCCCGCCTGTCCGCCTCCACGATCCAGAATTTTAATGCGCTGAGAAACGCACGCACGTTCTGGGGTGCATTCGTTAGACCTACACCGTCCTCGAAAGTCTGTATAGATAACAAAATACTGCAGCAAGCAAGTTTGGCTAAATAAACTTACCACAACCCAAAAATTAAAAAAGACATGAAATAATGAAATACCCGAGAGCTTAGAACCAGTTTAAAAATAATTATTCCCATTGTATTTCTAACCGAAATCTGTGGGACATTCCGTTTTCAGTTTGGAATGAAAATCTGAACCGACTAAGATATTAAAATGAGTACTTATATTCCTTTAAAGTGTATTCCAAGCAAATCTGCATAGTACTGCAAGCGAAGCCACTTAGAAGTTCTACCAAGTTTATATTTCTTTGAATAATACTCCATTTTAACGTGCGCTGTGATTGTGAAATTATACTTTTTATGTAATATTGCTATGAAATATATACACTCATTTCGGATCTCTACGCTAAAAGAGTGTGTGCACTTTAGTGAAGGCAAAAAAATTATCTCAGAAATCAAAACCTCTTCTACACAGCAACGAAGTTACAATGGAAAAATTAAATTCGGGAAAAATAATGTCGGTTCACTACACTGCCCTTCGATCTTGATTTTTAATCATTAAAAACTATGAATAAATAAATAAATTATGTTGAAAGCATGACAATATTTTATCTTAATATCTAATGATTAAACGATCCTTGTGTAGACTGCATCTCTGGTCTTCAGGCAATATGCGTTATAATTTCATCGAAAATCCAATACTGAAAATTTGGGTATTGATTTGCTCATCAATTTCTCAGCCTTTTCGCTATTTTAATTTGATGGAATTACACATGAAATCCTTTGACAATAAACCCTTACAGTCTATATACATCACGGACATGTATTCAACCTCAAATTAAATACCTGAAGTTCGTTGGTGTTAATAATCTTATCCTCACGGTAATTAGTTAAGGTACAATAACCAAGACCTAACCATGAGTAACAGTTAAGAAACAGCTTAAACGATTACCTTGCGCATTTTTATTTTCTTTTTTCAATAAAACACAAAAATAAATAAATAGACACATCAGATTAGCATCACGATAAAAAGCAAAATATGGGTACAGGAATTGAGATTCCCCCATTATTCTTGGTTAAGGCACATTTTAATCGCACTAAAGCAAAATAATAACCTCAGTCTCTTCATTTTATCTTGTTATTTTCAAAACAATCAAACAAAGAAATATATACATCAGAACTAGTCCTAGAGGCAGCCACATGCAGGTTTGAAAACTAGTTGCAGTGATCCAAGTTTTTGCGTCATTCGCTACACAGCTCCGTCTTACGAGCGACAGTGAGCCCAGGACACTCAGAAACATAAAAACTTTTCGTAACTTTCCCTCAAGTTGAACATGAATAAAACATTTGGTTCAAAACTCGGCCAAAACCTGTTCTGCATTCGCTGAGAATATCAACAAATTTCAATTCCCCTAACACAGATCATTGACCAACCTTAAATGGATTATCTAACGTTCAACGGTATAATATTGAATCAGGCTAAATGGGTTCATTTGCGAATAAGAAACTAATGAGCAACGTCAGGTAATTGAAAGTTAATTAATGAACAACTAACCGAATAATAATCAAATTTATAAAACACAACTATGCATAATTGATACCTAAGAAAATTACTTCTTTCAAATTAGGGTAAGAGGGAATAACTTAACAAAATACTGAAAATGTGCTTATCGTCCATTATTTTGCCATTTTCACAGTGCTATGTACAAAATCTAGCGATGAAATCAAGCAGCAACTTAAAATCGAGGTGGGAAATCCGGAAATCCAGAAAGCGCGAAGCCCCAACGAGTAAGAAGCTTTCGGTGAAGTAACAGCCCAATTATAGCTAAGGTTGGAGCCTGTTAGAAGCTCTGTATACATACACTGCCGGTAGCCACGCTTCCTTACATGGCAAAGATAGGTCTCGAGCCGAGTCTTCGCAGCGAGAGGCTAAGCTCCTTCTCTCTCTCCGGCTGTAGTTATTTTCGGAGTCGGACTGTGCGGGCCCAGAGAGGCGCTTTAGCTTCTCTACAACTACTAACCTCTGCAAAACAGAGGGCATTACCCTCGCTTCTAATCGTGTTTCTTTACATGCGCCGAACCTTACCAAACACAGAGCGTTACAAGAGCTTTCTTTTTTTACGTGCAGAACCCTAACGACCAAGACTCATTACTATCATTCCCAATCTTCTTTCTTTACATGTGCAGAACCTAACCGAATAGAGTGCATTGCAATTATAATCACTTTCAATCTTTTTTTTAAGTGTGCTACCAAGCCTTGGGCATTAGCTCCTCAAAGGGACAGAAACCAGACTTGAGACTCATGCTAATCAAACAACATGTCTGTAACGAAGAAATCTTTAAACTATTTGAAATTCTGAAAGAATAATCCTCTCTGCTCTCCTCCCTTCTCTAGTCTACTCGTTCTCTTTATTTTTTATACCTCTTAATTCACTCTTTTCCTTAATTCCCTCTTCTTCATTCTCATTTCCTTAATTCCCACTTCTTCATTCTCATTTCCTATATCCCTCAATTCACTCTTCTCTTTAGCTATGCTTTTTCGCTTCCTCCCAGATTTGTACTACTTCGCTCTCAAATATATGGCTCTTCACTATCCTCCATATTTATGTCACTTCACTCTCCCCTTTATCCAAGTTTCCTAGCTATCTTCCTGATCTGCATCCCACCGCTCTCCCCTCTATCGACTTACTTCTGTCTCTCCAAAGCTGCTCCAGTACTTTACCTAATCTGCCTCTGAATACCATGAATTGACTAGTCATCCCCTGAATACTTTGAATTTCCTAGTCTGCCCCTGAATGCCATGAATTACCCAGTCTACTTCTGAATACCCTGAATCACCAAGTCTGGCTCCGAATACCCTGAATGATGTAAGACAAACAAGCTTCAGTTGCGTGCCCTCATAAAGAGCGAAACCCAGGCCTTTCTCCTTCAAGTCACAGAAATTAAAATTGTATAGCATAAGCGTAACGATCGATAGCAGGAATCACAAATCGCAATATATATATATATAAAAGTATAACAAAATCGCACTTTCAGAAGGGGAACTTCAGGGGGAATAATCTGGGGCTGTGTCAGGAACAGTTTCGAATCTTTGAAACTTTCAAGGAACAAATGTTGCGAGTTGCATCCTCCATTAGAACGGGTAGGGCACAGTTTGCGTACGAATGCTCTAATCTTGTTGAATTAACAGTAAAAATGTTTATTCTTATGGAATGTGGGCTATTGTTCCAGTCTTGATGCATTTTATGAGTTGGATCATGAATATGTATCGAAATAATTAGGCATGGGCAACTAGTTAGCTGCAGTGTACGCTAGGACACAAAGAAGGTTTCTAGACACGATGCAAAATAAACCGCAAAATTGTGATGGATTGTTCAAATTTCGTAACCCAGGAAAATGAGTACACCAATAAACAGTTATGTTGAATTAATGTCATCCTTGACTTGCAAAAATGAAAAATAAGCAACAAAACGAAAGGAATGACTCATGTGTTCTGGGGACAAAAAGACTGGCTAAATTCAGTTGAAAAAACCATCGTAGTAAAATTGAATTTGTGTCGCACGTCCGGTTCATCAGGGAATCACTCAAAGAAACGTCGGAGTCAACACACTGCATTTCAAGTTAAAACCTGCCTTACTTCGAAATTTGTATGGTTCACTCTCCTGAATGAAAATTCGTACTCAAACAATGAAGAAAAAACAGGAAAGTGTGGCACACCATGTGTATTCAACGCAACAGTATCGGCCAAAATATTCGTGGTTATTAAATGTCATCCAGAGATTTGATTTATTTTTTTGACATTGATTCAAAATTCTTCAGACGCAAAAGAAAACACATCTTTGTGGAAAACATTCCAGTTATGTGATTTTTTACATTTTTCAAGATATTCAAGCAAGATTTACTAGGTTGAATTATAATGTATCGTTACTTTACCCTGGAGTTGGACCATTCATACAGAAATTTACGTTTTGATCTCGTCATGTGCAGGGTCAACCAACTCTGGCCTTTCATCAGCACATTAACCTTTTTTTCGAAAAATCTTACTTTCAGATTAGAGTGCATAACACTGGCACAACTTTCAGCGCCACTTCAGCGCAGCTCGCTCCACTAGCAAAGGAAAGCGCAAGAATTTTGAGGAGACGACTAGGCGAAATGAAAATGAAGAACGAAAAACGAAGACGCTCATTCAGGAGGTCGTCTGCACGGTACGCCGGCCTTCCCCACCATAGAAAAGGCGAAGTAATGAATGAAAAAAGAGTAATGCTCAACTATATACCTAAACCCCCATCAGACTCCTGAACCAAGCGCTGAATTCGCAGTGGGTGTCTTGAGTGATCACTGAGAAGCGCTATGGTTACCCAAAATACTGACGAAGGTAAATACTTTCAGCGCACTCATAATAAGTGTGGTTGAACAATCCTTGATACTCCTGAGTAGCGTTTAGTCTCCAAGATTTCAAACTCAATATGTTCGAAATGCTCCCATAAATCGAATACATCGCAATCTTTCTCCATCAAAAACTTCATAATATGAATGTGCTCTATTGTTCTATTCGAATTCACCAAATGTTTCACTGCATGCTAATCAAATTTAAAACACTAAAAGACATGGTATCAACATTACTGCAACTCACTTGTTCCTCTTCATGCTACCGTTCAACCGTAAAAGATCATTTGCCTAACGTTAGCTCTTCGTGTTTTTTATATTTTCCACAGCAAGATACCTACCAAGCGTAACTTAACTGGATTTGCTCACAACACAGAGTTTCAGGTTACGTATCCAGTCGAAAGTTTGAGTAGAAATATCACTTAATTCACTCACAACACAGAGTTCAGGTTACGTATCCAGTCGAAAGTTTGAGTAGAAATATCACTTAATTCACTCACAACACAGAGTTCAGGTTATTTTTTATACGAACTTCATGTACAGAGTTTTCATTTGATTCACTAATTTCAAAACACAGACTTCCGACTGTGGAGTGTACGAGTTTTGTTCACAATGACTGGTTCTGAGCTCTTCAACCGCCTATTGCGATCATCAAGTATCTTGCGAATGGACCAACCGGTTGTCACTGAGGAGATTCACAAATTGCTGCTGACCGACCTACGTTCACTCAATTTTAATAATTACTCGAATAAAGCTGAATGAAGACACAATTCAGTTATTGATTTCTAATTTTAAAATAGAATACTACAATTGACTTAAAATTTGAGTTGAGTATTGAATTTCAGTTTAAACTATCGCAGGAAACGCATTAAAGAACGCGCGCCTTCCACTACCAGGGTCATCGGTTCAATTCTCGGCAAATGTCCGCTTGGTGATTCTCCCCGTAGGGAAAATTATCTAACTTGCCATAATTTCCCACTCGACCCAGGTGTCGGGAATGGGTACCAGCTTGACCGGAGGTAACCCTCAAAGCGTCCTGGCCTCACTTAAAAGGTATATGAGAAACTAATGCAAAAGATGATTATGTATCAGGCATGATTAAAACAAAATGTTCTTTATCTTAATCACAGTCAATCGATGAATTGCAAGATGGTTTAAGTTTCCTTTACCACAACAAAGTTGTTGAAAGGGAGGAAGGATGAAGGTGCCATTTAGTATAGAGTTGAGGGAACACGGAATTTACACACCCAAGGTGTATTCGAGCCCCGGATCCTATGCGCATAGAAACAGGAAATTGAAAAGGAAGGTTATGAAACAATTTAAAAGCTGTGGATGAAAATGAGGCCAAGTCCGAAAAAAACGGTCCCTGACAAAATAAACGATGCAGCAGTGAAAAGCAGTGAACCGAAATAGATGATCATTAACATAACAAAAACATTTCATTTCAACAAAAAAAAGGTCAACCAAACTCTCAGCTGGACCTTACTTTTCCCCTAGGTCCTAGGTCTTCATCACAGTTAATATCCCACTATGCGCAGGACCGTCAAAAATCCTAATGAACTCAAAAAAGATTTTATTTAGCTCCCCTAGAGTCGGAGATCACTTCCCGCCAATAGAGAGAGCTGAGATTTCAGTACCTGAGCTCTCTCCAGCAGGACAGGGCCGGGGGAGCGCCAGTACCGGGCAAGGCCTAGCCTGAGTAATCGGGAGTGACACAAGGACAAGGGTAAACATTCTCTAGGCGCCATTCAATTAGTTCACAGTCACATTCTAAATTCCCGCATTACTAAGCCATGCTGGGCCTCTGACCCTTAACTAATTCAATTCCTCCAAGCTTTCTTTAACTCCTCAGGTTCTAAGAAGGATGCAGCTGGAGTCGTTCGACATGAGGTAGAATTTATCTATTCAAAATGAAAAGGCCCCTGAGAAAGCCGTTCAGGATCAGTATGGACCAATCATAAAAGTAATTACAGCGCATTCACTCTCGTGAATAAAGTACAATTTTGGTAATAAATAACTAGCTTGTAGAAATGAACTGTTGAAAGAATGAAGCTCAAATACGAAGGTCCTGCATCTCGATTCAATTCCCTCAGTGAAAAAATTAAATAGTTTGTAATGTGCTGCAATGTTCATGAGTAAGTTTTTACTCGAACATCATTGGTACAAGGAAATCTTCAAAGAACTACTTCTTGCATGAGTTATTACGCAAGCGCGTACACGTTTTCTCTTCGCTCTTTGGAAACGTTTCTATGAGAAAACGAAATTACACGTTAAGCTTTCAATTATTTTACTGCTGGCTAAATAAACAGCAAACGTAATAACTTGAAGGGTATGTTTTGGTGAAATATCTTTCAAGATTGGAAACTTTTTCTTCAGTACATTTAAAGCTCATAAAATACAGATTTCGGTGTTGACACAGTCAATTAGCGTAAATTAGTAATGGGCTTATCCTGTCGTTTCGACCGGCAGTGTTACTACCTCCTCCACAGCTCAGAGCAAAGAAATCTCAGCACTAAAGAGAAATATTGTGCATCGCAGATAGCTGCAAATAGCTTACTTCTAAGACTGAAGAATTCACGATTTATCTAGAACTAAGCGTTCGCATCGCCAACAACACCTAAAAAAACGAAAGAGAACTATTTATACTAGCGCCAAAGTCCGTGTTGTACAGGGCACAGGAAACACGACTCCTAGCCAGCAACATTTGCTCGGGGTATCTGCAAAAAAGCCCCTTTCTTCTATTTTTCTCGACTTCATCGACTATACCGCGAGCGGTCTCGTCTGACACTAAATATAAACCGCCCGAGACGCCAGTCTCAGGAAGGCAGGAAGCTGCTCCGAATGCCTCGCTTCTTCCTCACTTCCTCCGTGGCGTATGCGCTGCGGTCTGCCCTTGCATTCATTGGTTATCCTGCTTTATTTGGCCCCGTTTTGTGTCAATTCTAAAGAAACACAGACGTTATTATGTTTTTTAACTTGATGTTGGAAGCACGAATATTTTTATGGTTACGTGTGGTTTCACTATTATAATTTACAGGCAATTTCAAAATTAGGTGACATTTTTAGGTTTCACCATTTCAATGTTGTAAACAATCACGAATGGCTTCATAATGTTTTTGCATTTTTTATTTAACAGCAATTCAAAAATGAGACATTGTTTGGTTACCCCTATCCAATGTTGTAAGCAAGCAAGAATGGCTTCATGTATTTTTTTGTCATTTTTATTGAGCGGCAATTCAAAAATAAGACCCATTGTTCTGTTTCCCCTTTCCAAAGTTGTATGCAAACACATATAGCTTCTTAAGGCTTCACAATTTTTGATTGGTGGCAAATTAAAAATGAGAGACAAGGTTCGGTTTCCCCTACCCCATGTTGTAAGCAAGCACGAATGGCTTCATGCGGTTTCGTCTATTTTCTGGATAGTTACGAACCAGCGACCTCACAAAGTTTCCCCTATCCACTGTTAATAAATTACGCACGAGTGCAGGATTTTCTCTATTTTTACTTAGTGGAGCGGAATGTTACGAACCAGCGACTGCACAAATTTCCCCTATTCACTCTAGCGACTAATTGAGCACGAAATATAAAATTGATCACTCTTTCCCCATCCTTAATTCGTCGGTATTTATTATACTTGAAAGTTTTGATAAACAAGCGAAGCAACTAGAGAAAGTGGAGGTTGTTATTTACATAACATTGAACATTGCTGCGTATCTCACGTAATTTAGGTATTTATGTCAGTTATGGTCAAACGTTGTCGTAGGACACTAATTAAGGAAACGACATTCATGGTACCTGCAAATTAGTTCAAGTAAAATAAAGATTCACCATGTCTTCCAATTTACCCGCAGACCTAGAGAACATGTCAAAAAAATAAAACAATATCCATTGAACATTTGGTATTTAATATGGTGACATTGCACCATATCAATGTAGATCAGGATCAATACAGACTTCCCATGAATGTAATTAAGGCACATTCGCACTGTTCGAGAATGAGGTACATTTTCCCCACAAATTACAAGCTTGTCGAAGAGAACCGACGAAAAAATGAAGTTCAAAAGCGCGGATCCTGTTTCGCACTGTACTTTTTTTTAAATAATATGCAACGAGAACAACAAAACTCTCTGATAATTACGGTGACTGGCTCAATTTTTATTTGTTCGTTTGTCTGTTTATTTGTTTGAACGGAATGAAATAGAAGTTTTGATTAAATAAGTCTTGCTTTTAAAAATCCTACTTCAACCCACGTTCATTTCTGTACTGAAACCGTAGTTGTGGCAGCACCTAAAATAGTTTCCCTTCTAGAACGCAACAACGAGAGTATCATTTTAAACTGAACTTTAAAATACTTTTAGAGCCACACTGTTAATGTTCTTGTAAGAAAATCATCGCAGAAGCCCATAATTTCTACAGAAAGTTTCAAATTCTGCAAAAGTTCCTAACATCAGTCCTAAAGTTTCAAGCATCAATGCTGTCATTGCAAAGTAACGAGCATTGCACATGCGACACTCCCATCAACTCCTGAAGCCCCAAACACGAAGACAGACGTTGCAGAGGGTCAAAAACTCTTGCACAAGATTAGATTAGATTATTAGTTAGTTTAAGCCTCCCTATCCTCAACATTTGAGATCCAAAGAGAGGAAGGAAGAAGGCACCATTTAGTATGGAGTTAAAGGAACGTGGAATCTATGCAGAAAGGTCATAGAAACAGTAAGATGAGAAAGAAGTTCATGAAACAAGATCAAAGTTGAAGAAGAAAGTAGTAGGTGCTGAAAAACAGGACAGCAGTGAACCGAAAAAAAGATGGTCCGTAACAAAACAAAAACATATGTTATTTTGACAAAAAGAAAGCCTACCTAAGCTTTAGCTCGGGCCCTCACATTGTCCCCCTGGGAGCGCTAATTCCCATAGATATGTACAATAGTTGTATCCCCCTGAGGGGAACTCTTGCACAAGGCTACGCATCTCACACTTTCATCCGAATCTAAGTCTCCAACATTATTACAACCTTTACCGAGTGCAAATAAATCTTGCAAAGGGTTGCAGATAGCAAACTTGCATCATAATTCTGAAATTATAAACAAGATTAGAACGAGCCTTTCAAAAACCAGACTTCCATCAAACTCTCAAGTCCCATGCAAAGAAGAACACAATCGCTGTAAAAGCCCAAATGCTCGAGACTTGCAGTGCCGAGTTTGAGGCACGAGTTTCAAAGCACGTTGCCGGGAGTCATGGCTTTTGTTTGCCGAACACACCTTCCGTAACATCGAGTATTTGCGAGGTCCATTGAGTAGCCAATAAAGCTACTTCAAAAGCTACTGGCTCGGTCATTAACCGCTTGCAAAAAGAGCTTTGCGATGTTTTAAGGCTTCTTCTCTTCACTGGAGAGCACGGAGTACACAGTTCAACTCTCAACTAGTAATCCTAATTTGGGAACTGGACACTGATATTCTCATAATTATGTGCAGCACTAATTATGTGCAGCCAACAACACATTCGAGTTCAGGATGCTTATGTTTATGCTCCCAATAGCATAAAGTCTTAAGAAGCAGGTACTTAAGATCAAGTTAAAATGAGTACCTGGGCTATAAGAAAGGCAGGATGCAACACTGCGATCAGACTTGCGCATACTTAATTCCGTGCAACATATCAGAAGGAAGCTCCTTGCAAAAAAAAAACCAGCAACGCTACACCTGGAAATTTTTGCCAGCGGCTCTATTCTCCCTCCAACACCATACAAACTATAACATCATGCGGATGAATTTCTGTTCACTAATTTCCACGTTTACTTCGTAGATTATTTGACTTATGCAAGTTCTTAATGGTTATCTTTATTGTGAAAAATGGCATTAATCCTTCCGCTAGAGTTCAGCATAAAAGATCAGTGGAAAAAATGCACACTATTTACGTTTGCTCGAATCAAGAAATACCAATGGAAAAAATTTGGCTAAGATATCTTAGCATTTGCTGACGCCATTTTTTATATCGCGCATTGGAAAGTGGAGGATGACTCTGCAATTGAAGGCGAAAAATTAAGGTTCACTCCGAGCAACGGCTTTTTGGTTTATTCAAGTCGTCCTCTCTGAAACATTAAGTCTTGCTCAAATAGTTTACATTATCCTAGATGAACGGACGATTCTTAGCAATTAATATTCATGTATTGCTATTTGGAACGACTAGAACTAAACTTAGCTTACCATTTTTAAAGCAATTGGTATATCATTCAGATAAAGGTCAAACCGATTTTCATCGCAGTAGTTTTGTAATTTTTGGTTACTTTAGTTCTAAAATTTTTTAAATAATGTGCGAAGTCAGTCAAATGAAAAGCATCACAAGACGATAAATACCCTATTAAATCGGATAGAATTCATTTCGGAGAACATACTTTGCTTACCCACCATTATTGAAAACTGGTAATCAAAGGCTAAAAAAGTTTTACTGTATTTCCGGCACAACCAACAAACTCATTCCATGGCAGTTCATTCCGTGGCCATCATGAGACACCCACCGACTTCCTCCGCTCTGCAAAAGTGCAAGTCAACCTTTCCCTACAAGGACACGCATCCACGACGACCAGAACGCCTCGGCTCATTTGAAAGTAGAAATCTGAAGTCTAATCCCTACTTTATTAGAAACTTATACAATTGATAGCATCGATCTTGATCCGTTCCCCCGAAAACATAAGCGCGCCTGAAACCCTCGAGTTCCAGGCACGAGAAGTGTGACCGATGTGAGCCATTGCGAAGGGTCGGATAAGGCTGATTTAGTCTCTGTCTGCTGGAAATATGGACGTCGTCAGCTTAGCTTCAAGAGTTATGACAGGCAGGCACCTCCGAACGACGGCCCACAAATGATGTCAAAAGAGTGTCCATTCCAACTCGGTTGACGAACCCAGGTGATTCTTTCAACCTTTACCGGAACCCAGCCGATGTTGGTGTACTAATGAATCGTGGTACAGACTCCTCGAAAATTATGCTGAAATTTTTGCTAGTGAGGCAGCATTGAAGGTTTCAGGTATTTTTCAGATCAATCAAAGCTTAAGCTCCACGTAAAGGTAACAGTTTATAAAAAAAATATTTTTAGATCAATCAAAACTGTTGCGCTTCATTTTTAAGAAAATAATCAACCAAATAACCATTTGTAAAAAATCAGTAGCATGTACGAGTATCAACGAACAAAACTGCCCCTCGTGGCAAACTAGCATGACGATGCCCTTCACAACCTAAGATATCAAAGTCATGGTTTGGCATTACCCCGGTGAAAAGAAATCCAAGCTTCTTGTTTGTGTTCAGAAACAAATGATGGTGCCTACACCGTACCCATGGGTAATTAGAGCTAATAGGCTCCAATGATGAGTTTGTCGAACTTTATACCGCTAAGACGATTTTTTTGAAAGCCTACTCATTTCTTTGAAATGGAGGAGCCGAGTTCTATTCAAAACTTAATGACGCTTTAATGAAAGGCCAGATACATGGAGGTGAAAAAACAACGTAGATCATCAAAGTAGAAAAAAATAATAGCCAAAAGAAAGATCGTCAACAAATTTGAAAATACAAATAACTCAGCTCTACGTCAGTCAAGAAGCTAATTACGATAAGCCTTTTCGTTAAGAGCTGTTAAGTCAATGTCGATCGTCAACACTTTTATATTATGAATACAAAACATTTATCCAGTCAAAAGGAAAAGTCAAGTGTGACACGAATGAAAACCTGGCAGTAATTTAGTTGCGAACTAAAACGGCCTGGTCAAACCTGACTGCAGACTAAAACTGGCCGCAAACTATGTTCAAAAGATGCATAAAACATCAAGATATTTTTCTTGCATCCAAGGATTTCCCTCCTCTGTGTCGTATTTGTGGGAACAAGAACTAAGCTGTAATGGTTCACTCCGGACCTTTTTTCATTTGGCGTTTTTGTAGATCCAGCGTTACCCGGTGACTGGTGTGCGGAAAATATTATGGAATGTTTATGCTAGAATGCATTCAGTCGTTATGATTACAGCGATTCGCACGTGGACTGTTCTCATTGAATTTTTGTCATTGCACTCGCCTAGAGATGACTTCCTCCTGCTGAAGAAAAAGTTTAGCTTGCCCTTATTTGCTTTGTAAACGCGAGTCCATCACCACAAGCCATGAAACCAAAGTGTCTTATATAAAATTGAGGCAATAATGTAAAACACTTGTGTAAAAAGCCTGAGACTTATTGAACAATAATAAATAATGTGGCACAGCTTAAGACAATTCCCAGCCAAAACAAAACAGTATGCACGAAAGAGAATAACAAACGGGGTTTGGCATAAAACTTCAGTGACACCAAGAGCTCAGGCAAGGCCTAGCTACCTACCACGGGCAAGGCTAAGGTAGAGCTGCTTTCGGGCATGGAATTCGCGGAAATACAGAATACGTCAAGTCATCACTGAGTTTTGGATCAATGCCTACATGAAACTTTCTTTTCTCACACACACGAATGCAAGTTTTGACCTTCACACGTTAACTGCGTTTGCGCGGTTGCTACGGCTGTTCAAGTTAGGTTGTAAGTAGCAGCGTTTGAAAAACGATTTTCTTGCTCGAGAAAACTATTACGTTTTCTAAGTAGTGTGAAAATTGTAGTAGCACGAAGATATTTTACCTCGAATGCTAGAATCTTTTCTAAAAAAAAAGATGTTGAGGTAATTGAAATGCTGTTCATCAACACCGATTCGCTAATGAGAAATTTTCCTTATGTCACACATGTGTCCTAATACGCAGTCAACGTGTTAATATCATATGAATATAGAATCAACTAAGTTTACTTAAGATGGACATGAAGGAAACTCTGTACCTCATATCATGCATGGCAGTAGCACTCCGCTTCCGGTGATCTCTGTCAGTCGCAGGATGTGAAAAATTTTATTCATAATTGGATTCCTTTCCTCAAATTTTTCATTGAACTTTAGCTTTGACTTCACCGTTAATTCACTTACTTATGATCCGATAGATACAATTGTTCACCCTCACACGTATTACAACACGAATGAACGACCCGAGAATGACTCCGCTCTAACTGACCGAGCTGACTGTTCTAATCGACACACGATCCGGAAAATCTGAAACTAATGCGGAATTGTCGCGTCAACAACTACGACAGCATCCCACAGTAAAATCGAAATTTCGCAACAGTTCACCATCACGCAACAGGATTACCGTCAAGGTTAACGTCATTGCAACAGGGATAACGTGAACCAGGGAAATTAGAATACCATTCAATCAACCTGTAATGCATTGTAAAATTTCTCGGACAATGCTCACATGTTGAAAATATATTCCTAAATTCTATACCGTCACGAGTGAATTTTTAATTTAAGATACATCTCTAACTGCCCGTAACTCCTAACTCCAATGAACTCGAGTGGAAACTGTCCGATTTAGTTCAATGTCTTGTCGGCAAGGTTGTAACATATCATTGGAAATTCATTTAAATTAATGAGCAAAATGAAAATTTCATT
Organism: Platorchestia sp. MABIK; assembly: GCA_014220935.1. NCBI lineage: Eukaryota > Metazoa > Arthropoda > Malacostraca > Amphipoda > Talitridae > Platorchestia > Platorchestia sp. MABIK. Next base: position 59,111 of record JACJUY010001494.1, on the reverse strand, counting down.
TCTGACAAATAAACGACGTTCCACATCAGACGAGCTCTGTTTGAGTGACGTCGGTACATGTCTTTTTATCACTAAATTCACACAAATATTTTTTGGGGGTTCATGAGAGTACGCGTTAATTTAAAATTAAAATTGATTACTATTTTTTGGTCAAATCTACGTAGTGTAATCAAATATGAGAACATAATAAGCCACTTGCCTTTGTTTAGTGCAGCTTTACCTATAAATCTCAACTTCAGAAAAAAATCAAATACTACTGAAACAAGGGATAAAACCCTTATTACTGAAACAAGCAATGAATGACCAATCGATCATTTTCATTCGAGGTAGAAAAGTATTTATATGAGTCATTTCTAATGACGGCTAAATCATTCAAGTCACTTACCTTGCTTTGTCAGATGATACGGAGAGGTCGACCATTTTCGGTGATCTGCTGTGAGAGAAGAGGGACTCGGACGCGCTGCTGCGTCCACTTATGCACTCAAGTTCCCTTGATTCTGTTTCAAAATCTGACGGTTTGTCAATACCGACGGGACGTCACTTTCTGCAGTCACTTTACGGTAAATTAAGATCAACTTTTCAAAACGAGCAGTGTTAAATCTACACAGAAAAAGAAGTATGTGCAATAAATAAAATTTAATTTTACAGATTTGTAACATTTAACCTTGATTGAATATTTTTTGTACACATTTATATATTAGATATATATTACTTTAAGATAAACTCCTAAGCCCACGAATGGTCTCAGGAAGGATATTTGCTGCAGTTAGATTACATTTGGCCAATTAGTTCCAGTAAATTCTGAAATGAAAAAATAAAATTTAGCCATAACATATGAAAGCCTGGCGGAATATGCAACTCGAACTAATATCATAGCTGTTCCTGACTCAAATTAAGCATCCATAAGTTATTAGCGATGACGATCGCTAATATCAACCATAGCCATCACGGATATAAGCGACAAAGATTGCAAATGATAGTAGTAATATAATTATTGGGAATATAATTGCCTTAGGTTGGGAATATAAGCGACAACGGATGAAAATATTACCGGTAACTACCACGAATATCAGTGATAACGATCGCGAATAATAGCCATAACGATCGCTATTATCGAGAACGGTCGCCAATATTTGCGGGAAAAATTTGTCGATGGATGTAACCAAAACACAAAAGAACATTTATTTAATTCTATTAGATAAAGTTTTGTAAAGCATAGCATATCTTTAAGTATGATAACCTAAATGTAAATACGACTCAAAACATATCTAAAATTGGCCAATGAATTTTAGTAATACACCCCTCCAGGTGCCTTCATGTAGATTAGACTAGATTAGGCGTTAGTTTAAGCCTCGCCAACCGCAACAGAAGCGTTCCAGAGAGAGGAAGGAGAAAAGCGTTATGCACCAATTAGTATGGAGTTACGAAAACGATGAATCCATGCACAAGGAGCATAGAAACAGTAAGTTGATAAAAAGTTCATGAAACAAGGATAAATGTTAAAGAAAGTAGTAGGCACTGGACAACAGGACAGCAGTGAATCGTAAAAAAATAGTCAGTAACGAAACAAAAATCCTATTTCAACAAGAAGAAGGCCTACCTAAGCTAAGCTCAGCTCGGGACCTCACGTATTCCCCCTAGGAGCGCTAATTCCCACAGATACAATAGCTGTATCTCTCTTAGGGGCTTTATGTATTTAGAACATTCCACCTCGCAGTGGTACAGTGGTTAAGGGATCGGCCTTGCATGTTGGAGACGAGGGTTCGTATCCCGGCACTGGCGCGGCGATTTTCCCCGTTGGGTATAAGGGAGAGCTCAAGCACAATACCCCACTCAACCCAGGTGTCGGAAATGGGTACCGGCTTCACGGGGGAACCGTCATGGTGTCCTATATATAGTGTTAGTTATAAGACATTTGAAAAACCAATGCTCAAGATCATATGTATCAGGCTTGATTGGAAATAAAGCATCCTAAGATGCCGATGTTTGAGTAAGGCGATTTGAGACACTTCTTAACAGAATCAAATAACACTTCGTTATAAGGTAAAGCTACACGCTCATTGCCGCTGCTATTTAATAGACAACCATAAGCGTGTTGTTGATCGTCTTCCGTCTTGAGTAAGACTTCCTGGAGCTCTGACTTTGTTTTGCGGCGAACATATGTTGCAGCTACGGAGCCTTGCGTCACCGAGCACTCTCCGGCAGCGCTGCAGGCTCGCTGTCTCCCCGACTACGACAGGGTGGCGCCTGAGGCACCGCTGACGAGCAGCGAGCGCCACCTGCACTGGTGTGTGCTATGTGGCGTGGGCCACAGCTGGCCATGCCATGCCAGTACTGGCGGGGCATCGGTCATGCCAGCACTTGCATGCCATGCCAATAGTGGCGTGGCGTTATCCATGCCAACACTGGCGTGGAGTTCGCCATGCCAACGTGAGCGTTGGTGAGTCAGAAACAGAACTCTAGTTTAAGCGTGTAGAAACAGAACTCTAGTTTAAACATGTAAAAAACAGACCTCTAATTTAAGCGTGTAGAAACAGAACTCTAATTCAAGCGTGTAGAAACAGAACTCTAATTCAAGCCTTTAGAAACAGAACTCTAATTCAAGCGTGTAGAAACAGAACTCTAATTTAAACGTGTAGACTCAGAAAATTGATAGAGATTCGTTCGAGCGTTTCATTCAGTGTAACCTTGGAAATTGCTTCGCTATAAATTTCTTGCCTTGGCCTACAGAGAAAATCGCCTCAATATTCAGCTAATAATATTGCAACCAGCACCCACCGCAATCACCACACCTTGAAAATAACGTCTCTTGAAAATAACGTCACTTGAAAATAACGTCTCTTGAAAATAACGTCTCTTGAAAATAACGTCTCTTGAAAATAACGTCTTTCGAAAATAACGTCTTTCGAAAATAACGTCTCTTGAAAATAACGTCTCTTGAAAATAACGTCGCTTGAAAATAACGTCTCTTGAAGCCAAAGTCTCTTGAAGCCAAAGTCTCTTGAAGCCAAAGTCTCTTGAAGCCAAAGTCTCTTGAAGCCAAAGTCTCTTGAAGCCAAAGTCTCTTGAAGCCAAAGTCTCTTGAAGCCAAAGTCTCTTGAAATCAAAGTCTCTTGAAATCAAAGTCTCTTTAAATCAAGGTCCCTTTAAATCAAAGTCTGTTGAAATCATAGTCTCTTGAAATCAAAGTCTCTTGAAATCAAAGTCTCTTGAAATCAAAGTCTCTTGAAATCAAAGTCCCTTGAAATCAAAGTCTCTTTAAATCAAGGTCCCTTTAATTAAATCAAAGTCTGTTGAAATCATAGTCTCTTGAAATCAAAGTCTCTTGAAATCAAAGTCTCTTGAAATCAAAGTCTCTTGAAATCAAAGTCCCTTGAAATCAAAGTCCCTTTAAATCAAGGTCTCTTTAAATCAAGGTCTCTTTAAATCAAGGTCTCTTTAAATCAAGGTCTCTTTAAATCAAGGTCTCTTTAAATCAAGGTCTCTTTAAATCAAGGTCTCTTTAAATCAAGGTCTCTTTAAATCAAAGTCTCTTGAAATCAAAGTCTCTTGAAATCAAAGTCTCTTGAAATCAAAGTCTCTTGAAATCAAAGTCTCTTGAAATCAAAGTCTCTTGAAATCAAAGTCTCTTGAAATCAAAGTCTCTTGAAATCATAGTCTCTTGAAATCAAAGTCTCTTGAAATCAAAGTCTCTTGAAATCAAAGTCTCTTGAAATCAAAGTCTCTTGAAATCAAAGTCTCTTTAAATCAAAGTCTCTTTAAATCAAAGTCTCCTGTAACTACTCTCAGCTCATGCAATCACCACCGTCTGTAATGACCACTGTCTGCAATGACCGCTTCTTGCAACCCCCCACATTTTTGTCACCAGCCTCTCATGCAACTACCCCTCCTCACTCGTGCAACCAACACATTTTATGCACTATCTTTTGCAATTACCATTTCCGGCTTCCTCCTACAAAAAATCCTGCTATCGAAAACCCCTGCACCCAAAATTAGACTGCAGACAAAAAAAACCTGCAACCGAAAACCATCTGAAACCAAAAACCTCCTGGAACGAAAAACCTTCCACAACTAAAACTATTGTGTAACCAAAAATCGGCTGTCAAAAGCCTTCTAGTGCAAGTTCTAAAGCCTAGTGATACCTAGTGTCAACAACTAAAAACTTTCTTTTACAATAAACCATCGACCACTACCTCCTGCAACAAGATTTTGCTGCCGCAACCTGTCCCAGAACCCCCGCATAGCCAAAATCTTATCTGCAACTCTCCGTCTTGCAAGCGTTTGCGATGATCCTTTCGACAACTACCACCTCATGAAACCATTACCTGCAATCGTATGTGAATATCATAAATAAAAACCTACAGCCAATCTATACGAACAACACCACTCAACTATCACCATCTCACATCTAGCACCTCCACTGCAAATGGCACACATGTTAGACACAATCACACCACCACTACCAATGAAGTACAACTACCTTTACCAGTCCATATCACCATCACTCTGCATCACCATCTATACAATTAACACCACTCAACTACCAGCATCACATATCTATTACCTTTATTACAAATAGCCCACAGACACAATCACACCACCACCGCCGTGGTACTACCACCTTTACCAGCCCATATCACCATCACTGCATCACCACCCCTGTGGTTCACCACAATAAAAGTATTCCAGAAGGCTGCAGTTCACGGATAACGAGGAAAAGAAGGCCGTCCCGGCGCGTTCTATTCCCCTTTCATTGTTTAGCAGGCGAACCATAAATCGGCGGCACGATAGATAGCAGTGCGCACGGCCTCCGCACTCTCTGCCTCCAACGCTTTGCGAAACATCGTGCGACTTGAAATCTTTCTCCGCGCTACCGAGGGAACGTCGTAAAAAATATACGATGCACTAGCGTGTCATTTTGGTACACGTCTTTGATATCAAACGTGGCATTTATACCTTTCGGCGACAGCGTATCCAAGCTACAATGGGTGTTCAATTGCTCAAGTAGCAGCGATAAGTGAAAATCAACTCAGATTTCGGGAGAGTAATCATCAGAAGCATTGGTGTTTCTTAAGGTTCTGAGAAATACACAAGAAAAATATGGTTTGTTGATAAATGAATCATCGCTTACTGCCTGAGCAATTTTCTTTACAAAGCAGATGAAAATTTTCTTCGTATAATGGCACTCGGAAAAACCCGTTTGGCTGTACATAAAGCTAAATTACCAACAAATGAAGCAAGCCGCAAAAAATTAGCTGGACCAATTTTCTAGAAAGAATTCGACTTACATAACAAACAGATTCTGCAAGCTGCTCGAGGTGCTCAAATGGAATAAATGTAAATTGCCAAATGGTTTTTAAAACTATTGCATTGTCAAACGTAATGTCAATGCGATACCTAGTGTATAATAAAGACAGTTCAAATTTGGCGAAGTCCGATTACCTACACCCGTGAACTATTTGATACCATAAAACCATTGAAATAAATTTTGATACATTCGTCTCTCTACAATCATTCGAACACAAACAGTAAATGACAGTAGTGTTCAAAGAATTACCTGCTATCTATTGGTCAGTCAACACACACAAATCGAATAGGGGGTATATTCAGTAAATAACATACGTTAACAAATATCAAAGCTGCTACCGATACGTTGACATTTAAAACTATATTAAGTTCAGATCAGTTGCAAACAGCGTTAAGTACACGTAAACTAATAGCATGAAATCTCAGACTAACCGCACTTGAGTCGCTATCTTCCTTTGCTCACTTCAGAAGTGACATTTGCGGCAGAAATTGATTACAGATTTTAGAGTATTTTCGCACCTACACACGCTAACTTCAAAATTCAATAAAAAGGACAATTCAATTTTCGATTTCGATGATCTCTCCAGCTCCCTAAAGAACAGACAACTTGGACCATAGTAAAGGTCACCATGACCCACCGCACACAAACTGCCACGAGCCAGTTGCAAGTTACGTTTCAGCCTCCCCCCATACCCGTTACTACGCGCACCAGGCGACGCTGTATTATAATTACAGAACGAGACCGTGAAGGAGAATGAAAGGACCAAACAAAAGTGTCAGTACACGAAGGTCGCACGTGGCCGGCCTATCTCGTGACGAAACGTAATTCTAACTGGCTGCTGGCACTGCAAAATCCACGTAAATTGCTCAAGAAATTTTCCCCCATTGTCTTGCAGTTGCCTCTTGCCAAAGCAGTCAGCTACTCAAGACATCGTCGGGCTTTTGATTTAGACAAAAGTGCATTAAAACTGCCTTAGGACTCGTGCCGAGTTATTCTGCAGATAGTTTTTCAATTGCCTATTCTCAAAATCCGTTCACTGAAAAGAATAATTTAACACTGGAAACAAATAATTCAACACTGGACATGAATAATTCAACACTCGATGAAATATGAGAAATTACACTTAATCTATGACCCATTAACCCGTGATTAACCATCTAACTGACACTAACATGACTTAAAAAAGCCACTCTCATGGCTCACATCACACTCACACAAAAATTCCATTTCAATTTGAACGATGAGAAATTTCAATTTTTTCATTTTATCACTGCTCTTTCTCACATATGCAGAGGGCCAACTACAATGCTGATACCCTTTTCGATGCTGAGATTTCACATAATAGCAGTCTTGCCATATTGTTCGAGCACAATATAGCAATTGGTGTAATTAACATAAACAATGACACTCATTCATCTCATTTCATAATTTTAGAAGTAATAATGCTTTGGTACTTTTAAGACACTTCATTTTAATTTAGCACGAAGTACCGACCTATTTCAGTAAACTTCGGTTAAAATAAGTGCAAACAAAAGCCAAGGCTGAAGGGTTCGAATCAACCTTCGTATAATTTCGGCCGCAAGTTGCGGTTCAAGAAAGTTGATTCAAAGGAGCGACCCTCGAACCGCATCCACCGCCTCGGGAAACAGCCGCACAGTGTATGGGTGCGACCTTGCCGATTGACATGGCTTAGAAACGAAATGGTAACGGTTCTATTGACTTGTACTGTATCGATGCCGGTACTACCAGCGAATAGCGCATGATAACGCCCGCAGTCGTCAAAAAGAAAACATTTAAATGTTATGGTAATCATATGCAGCTAATCATGAAAAATAATAAATTAATATTCACTACTCGTACTCCCTTCGTTGCAAAAAAAAATTCTCTAATACCAAGACTAATAACAGTTACTTAAATGAACATTGCTTACGCTGATTCACGAGTGGTCGAAAGGGGGGCCTAAATTCTAATAAACGTAAAATTAAATTAGTCAAAATTCCAGTCCCCACACCAGGCGTACGCCTTCAATCCATTCATAACCTCTGATAATCGAAACGACGCTTGTTCACTCTCACGCACAAAATTTGTATTCTAAAACTCTTTCAACGAACATTCAGTCCTAACACACCCCTTCGCAGGAAAATCAAAAATTGTCATTACTGACTTATCTTTTCGACATTCAACGTAGAATATATAGTGCATGCACATGCAACTAAATAGCAGACAGTCAACTAAACTATATTTGTAAGCATGTGCGTAGCATCAAGGGAACAAGCAATTTGCAACAGCTTACTCAATCATCTTAACGACAGTTACTACCTGTTCAAACGGAGGATTATTCGGTAATCCGTCTCATGAGTCCACATCGTGTCGTTTCATTTGGGCATGATCAGGAATTTGTGCCTGACCACTCACTGATGGCAAGCATTATCCTGGCATGCACGACTACCATTGACTTAAATCTGGTTTCAGTGCCTAGAAACAAGCTCTATTGATGTAACTCGTTCCGTAGCGAAGACTTTGTGAAAATTTTTTATGATAATTGAGCTGTCTTTGAAGCATATTTAGATTCACAGTTTCAAAACAAGTACCAGTATTGTAGCCGCACCCAACGGCTGAGGAGTAATCCAATTAATGCGGCGATTAATAAAACAAATTCACTAACTGATTAACCCAATTATTCAAGTCATATTGCACATTATAAATAACAACGCAGCTTTATCTCATCCAATTGAGCTTTTTTTCAACATCAAAGTACTGATTGAGTCATGGAAGATTAGGGAGAAACTTGACCTTCCAGTCAGGAGAACGGAAAAATCAGAAAACAGTATACCGTAACATCACTGACACCTACACCAAAGCCAAAAAGTGCTACAGACTTCATCGTTTGAATCATTTCAAGCGCTGCTGCCGTAAACTAAAGCACCAACCAAATCTGAAGCGCAAAAATGAGGGAAGACATCTTTTGACGGAAGGCTTCGAGCCAAATGCCAAGAACGCGATCACTTCTTCACGGCGACACACTGCTTGTTATTACAAAAGTATAAAATATCCACCTATCAAAAAAAAAATTCGCACAATTCCTTCGGAGGGAGACGCTCTCAGTCCACCATTTCGGTCAGCAACTCCACAAACAATACTTGCAACATAAATAATACTTAATTAGATAACAAGTTCGTTTCAGACTCCCTAACCACAAGAAAGGTGTTCCAACTAGAAGGATGAGGGCACCAATCAGTGAGGTCAAAGAACGCGAAATCTATGTTCAAGGTGTTTTCCCACATAAGATCTCCTGCGCATAGAAACAGTAAGTTGAGAAAAATGTTCATGAAACACGATAGAACTTGAAGAAGAAAGTAGAAGGTGCTGAAAAGAGGACAGCAGTGAACCGAGAAAAGATGGTCCGTAACAAAGCAAAAAGCCTCTTCAATTTCAACAAAATGAAGGTCAATCTACCCTCCAGCTGAGGACCTTACGTTTTCACCCCTGGAGTGCTAGTTCCCACAGAGATTTTAGTTGTGTCTCTCGGAGGGGAACAATACCTAATTTTTGAGTGTGAAATTAAATCTTCAGTTTTGTCAGGCTTAGAATTTTTGTCGGCCTTCGTGAAGTCCAAGCCTAAGGCTTGTAGCTATCAGGAACTCAAGTTTCCAATTATAAGATGGATTGCATTAACAAATTTTTTTCTGGCCTAAAAGGAATTTCTGATTATCATTTTTTTAACACCTCCTTCAACCCCCACAGAACATGATAGCGTAAACTGGCAAGTATAACATGTTCCATATTATTAGAAAAAGGTTAAAAACGATAAAGAAAGGAATTCACTTACATTTTCTTACGCCATTCACGGCTCTTCGATTAAAGGCAAAACTGGAAATAATAGAGTAAAGTCTAGGAAATTAATCCCATGTCCTCTATTACATGTGAAAATCTAAAGACAAAACCAGTATTTCACTCCTGCATAAAAACTTCATAAGCAATAAATAACAAGTAAACCTGTCAATCAGTCCCACATCGTGTTGCATTGTTTAGGAGATCTAAGAAAGCAGCGAAAACATGTTCTTCTGATTTCGTTCTGGTATCCCTCAACAGACAGATGAAGTTATCCATCAATACGTGGATGTATGTGCTCAAGGGGATCATTATTCAAGAAGAAGTATGAGACTGCAAGAAATCTTGACAAATCCTCCGTTTCCTGGTCTTCGAACGAGTCACACTGAATACTAAGCATCGTCAATCATGGAAGACACTCCAGACTAAGAAAAGTTCGGAAAATTTTTCACAAAAAGAAGCACCATCCATCCAAGCACGTCATGATAAAGAGTATACGTACAACCACTGAGAGAGTATAGGAGAGTACACAATTGCACTTGGTCACTTGAAGTAACATTATTATGCCATTCACTACGCCGTAATTCTTGCTACAAGTTCTTTCTTCACTTGGCGGACATCGCAATAGATGGTTAGCGCCGCGCAACACTTAGGTCTACACGGCGGGGACAGGCAATATTAAGACCGCATGAAATTATGAGGCCTTCGTTCCCCTTCTCTGCACATTGGATAGTTTAAGTCATCCTTGCAGACAACTACAGCTGACGAACACATGGCGGCTCTTCCTTCCCAGTCAAGAACGATGCAACCAACCGCTTGTCCTTGACGAACCACCAGAGGTGACTAAACCCCCGTTGCTGGGAAATTCTTACGGAATTTGCACATCGCTACGATGTGTTTGTGTAACGTCGCAAGGACGCCTGTTAGAAGGCGTGAGAAAACTACTCGATCGGCGGCGGTGTACACCTTCCATGAAGAACTTGATACTCGACTAGTGTGGGGGGTGGCTATGAACTTGTAATCATTACGCACATTTTCGGTCGTATAGGATATATCAAATAAAACTGAAACAACGCCTTTTGCATGACAATAAGAATTTGAGCATATGATGGAGCTCAAGTTTCGCTCTTGGAACGGTTGAACTCACGACTACAAAATAATTATCAAAGATTGCAGATTTGACATTAGTTTAAGCCTCCCTAATAATAAGAAAAGGTGTTCCAAAGAGAGCAATGAGCAAGGCATCCCCTAATGTATTTTAAAAGGTACAAGAAATCGATGCACTAGGGGTGTCCCCAACCCTGCGCAGAGAAACATTAACATTGAAAGTCTCAGAAACAGGTAAAAGTTGATGAAGAAAGAAGGCGCAATAGCAACGCACGCAGAATTAACTAGCATAACTTCAACTGGTAAAATCGGGAATGCAACTAGAAAAGCTTAACAGCGACCAACAACAGCGATAAAGCACTCCACCCTCGATAGCGTCCGGTAGCGTTGTAGAGATGGTGACGGATGACGAAACGTACAGAAACACCTCCATAGGGTCGAATAGGCACTTGGCACCGCCCTATGGGACCGACAGTGAACTAGACCTCCTTGACCGGTCCTTAACTAACTCTATTCCTTAGGTGGCACGGTTGACGAGCTCTTGTTTGCGGGCTAATTAGAAGAAAATTACGTCCGAGCGCGGCACAGCAGACACATTTCAAAGGGCAAAGAGTCTGTGATGGTATTTATGGGTGGCAAGAATGTCGAAGGCTCTATTGACGAAGATGCGGACTTTCTAACCTCTGAAACTTTAGGTACATCTGAAGCTGAAATACGGATGAGAAATGCCCAACTCGCATCGTGCTTACGTGATACTGCAATCTTGAGTTGTTTTCATTAATGCTCACGTGAATATTTTCGACAATGTTCAGGTTCAACCTACTTCAAAATACCATTAAAAAAAATAAAAATTTGTTCCAGGATGCACTCAAGATTTTATTTTATTAAAAATACAGCATTCGGGGTTACACGAATCGTCCTACGCCTCTCTACCAGACTCGGAAGAAAATAGCGAGTACAGAATAGAATGAGAAAGACTCGCAATTTCACCATGATAAACTGTAATCAGCTGTACACATTTTATGACTCACTGAAGTTACATAACTCCTAGTTTTTTACACAGATGAAACGTGATCTTACATGCTTGAATTTCACCTTTTTTCGTCAGGCTTGTTCTGAAACAAGTTTCACTCTGATCAACTTGTTGGGTATTAGCCGTCAATTGAAAGGACCTGCTACGACCGTCTAAAAGTCGGTATGTATAAAAAAAACACTCGTGCTTCGTTTTTTGCTAGTCAATGCATGAGAAGACGGCCGTTTAGCTGCGGAAAAAATCGCACAATCATCTATTTTAATGTTGCCCTCCTACCCACAAGTCAATGGCGGCTCGCTTTACAAAGCTCGAACCGGTACACTGCTGACTAAAGCGATTAGGAGTGAGGAGCTGGAACTGCAACAGCCAAATTTCCTGTTTCTGCACGAGAAACATTAGAGTCTCGTTGGTCGGACGGTATGGATTCGCATTTTTGCCTAGCTGTGCCCGGATTTTGTAACAATTTACGTGCTCGTAGCCGTGAAAAATGGCGGTACAACTTCTTGTAAGTGGTGTTAGTTATGAAACGCATTACAACACGTATCGCAGCTATGTCGACTTAAAAGGACTCACGTTGCCAGCTGAACCGCTACAACGATGCGAATTGATCAAAATTCTTGCGCCAAGAGGACAGCCAATTATAAAGAAGTCCATAAGGAGAGACGAGCTTCATAACACCTGGGCTTCCTACATCCATGCCCATGCCACAGAGCAAAAATGACATTGCGGGGGTTTCAGCATTTTCATTTTGGTTGGGCTTTAACGGACTTGAGCTGTAGGAGCTTGACTCTGAGTTCTTCTTTTGCGGACATTCAATGGTGCGTTGCCTGCACAACAGTTATGATTGCTATTGGTCTTGTGAAGTTTAAGAAGGAAATTTTCATGGATCAACTGGGTAACTTGGATTAACTTAGTGAATGCTGGGTAGGGCTAATAAGACATTGCTGGCGGTAAACTGGATTACTAGGGTGAATGAGCATTTTATTGGATGATTTATTTATCTGCTTTATTTAGTAAAAAGTGGCAATGCGTTTTATGCACTGTACATATGAAAATAGTAGTTAACAAACGAAGGTTCATTCTTCAATAAAACCATGTGCTCTTACAGGGCAAAAAATCGAAACATAGAGAAATTTACGCTAACTAATTCAGCACAAGCTTCTTCTATAAAATACGAGTTTCTAGAATTATCATGTTGTGCTATGGTGTACTATAGGCTAGTTTGTTCAAAGCTTAACACATTAGATAAGTTCGTTTAAGAATCCTCAACCGAAACAAAAGTGTTCCAAAGAGAGGTAGGAGGGAAGCACCATTGAAAATGGAGGTGAGGGAACGAGGAATCTTTTCACAAAGGTTATAAACGCTAAATGCTTAGTGACTCACTGATGGACCAAAATCACCAGAATGAAGTGCTAACTCCTGAGTGCAGTCGGCTGTAAAAGGCAACTGAAAAATCAAATACGAATCAGTGATATCTTCAGGCACAGCAGATGGGTATCAGATACCACTGCCAAGCACCAGGCACCACTGCCAAGCACCAGGCACCACTGACAAACACCAGGCACCACTGACAAACACCAGGCACCACTGTCAAGCACCAGGCACCACTGCCAAGCACCAGGCACCCCTGACAAGCACCAGGCACCCCTGACAAGCACCAGGCACCCCTGACAAGCACCAGGCACCCCTGACAAGCATCAGGCACCACTGCCAAGCACCAAGCACCACTGCCAAGCACCACTGCCAAGCACCACTGCCAAGCACCAGGCACCACTGCCAAGCACCAGGCACCACTGCCAAGCACCAGGCACCACTGTCGTGTATGTGCAGCAATACGGTGAAATTCGCACTTACTTGTTCCACCAACACCACCTTGCGACCGTTCAATCTCGCAGTGCTCATGTCTGATAATATTTTTTGCGTTGCATGGACGAGCACAACGATCTATTGATGGTGAGGTGTGCGTTGTATCCATAGAGTAACAAGGGAACAGGTTTGAACGGCAAAGTTTGCGTCAACTTGCCGGGCTCTGACGAGAACTCCACGCAGAACTCTGCTCACTTCCCATCTTGTGGAACGGAGCTTTCGCTGCGCTAAGAATGCCCACGATTTGTTACGTGCAACAATGTGTATGCTGCGCTAAGCGTTTGTATGAAGCGTTCCCAAAACCTTTTGCTGCGCTAAGCGTTCTCATGTACCGTTGCATGAATGTTTTCGCAGCACCAACATTACCCATGAGGAGTTACAAGAATATTCTCGCACCATCAGCTGTACCCAGGAAGTGTTGCAAAATGTTTTCACCACACTAACCAGCCCCGAGAACGGTTACATATGAAATAAGTTTTTTTGCTACGCTAACCGTACCATGCAATGGTACTAGCCGAGTGCTTTCGCTGCGCTAATCACCCACCTTTGTGAAATGTAGTAGGAATAAAACTTTCGCTGCACTAACTGTCCCCATGGAGTGCTGGAAGAAGAGTGCCTTCGCTGCACTAACTGTCCCCATGGAGTGCTGAACGAAGAGTGCCTTCGCTGCACTAACTGTCCCCATGGAGTGCTGAACGAAGGGTGCCTTCACTGTACTAACTGTCCCCATGGAGTGGTGGAAGAAGGGTGCCTTCACTGTACTAACTGTCCCCATGGAGTGCTGAACGAAGAGTGCCTTCGCTGCACTAACTGTCCCCATGGAGTGCTGAACGAAGGGTGCTTTCGCTGCACTAACTGCCCCCATGGAGTGCTGAACGAAGGGTGCTTTCGCTGAACTAACTGTCCCCATGGAGTGCTGAACGAAGAGTGCCTTCGCTGCACTAACT
>JACJUY010001494.1:0-44655 GCA_014220935.1 Platorchestia sp. MABIK | reverse complement strand
GAAGAAGGGTGCCTTCACTGTACTAACTGTCCCCATGGAGTGCTGAACGAAGGGTGCCCTCACTGTACTAACTGTCCCCATGGAGTGCTGGAAGAAGGGTGCCTTCACTGTACTAACTGTCCCCATGGAGTGCTGGAAGAAGGGTGCACTCACCAAAGAGCCAAGTTGTTCCACATCAGGACGTAGTAGAGCGACTGCCAGCGAGTAATTTGTAACGTGAAGCTGCCTTTGTTGTGCTAGAAATTATCTTTGCCAGCTCGTCATTATGATAATTCAGCAAAAATTTTCAATTGTAATCATAACCAACCGAAAGTTATTTTCTCAATACTGAAACAATCGTAACGTGAGCGAAAATCTTGAGAAATAGCATTGTAGGGAAATTATACGCTGATGTTCTATTCTAAATATACGTTATTTTTTGGTCAAAAAATGTCTTATATATACATTAGTATATTAATGCTACTTAGGACAAATATTAAAATCTTGTGTTTTTATCGATACGAAGAATGTGCTGCAAAAGCAGTTCCATGCTGGACTGAATTTAAACTATTACATTCCAGTGCACAAATGATTACAAGGTGGAAAAAAATATTAAAAAGGACTGCAAAATAATTCGTGCATGCAAGAATGGGCGACAACATTTAGGCATTTAAAAAATAATAATCATGATGTGCATGAGGGAAATAATATTTGTAACATAGAGAAAAGTTCAACAGCGATGCTAATTATTTTGTGAAGATAAAGCCTTAAAAATTGCTTTCTGTCTTTTTCGGCGTACAGTGACACAATCTACCCTCGGCTGCTAGATTAGAAATATTTTTGAAAATAATTGTCAAATTCAGCAAATTGTAAACTGAGTTTCGTCATAAAAATGAACTGTATTCTGCTTCAAATATATGGCATCTGGCAGTAGCTATGCAGCAAATATTACCAGATTTCAGAGTATGAATAACTGTGGGACAAAATGCATTTTCAGTTAACATCATTCGAGAGAAAATTAATAGAACATTCAATGAAAAAAACTGTTATGAATACGCCTTTTAGCACGGCAAAAAAATTGAATCATCTCAATTCCGGGAATTTGTTGAAATGCTATCAGCACAGGGGAAAAATTTAGTAAGGGTTGAAGCTGAAACTCTGCCTCTCACGGCAACGTGGGTCGCCTACTTTACTACGTTTGGCCTGAAAATAAAACAATTAGTAGTCATTAAAGCCACTATTACGGGCTTTAGTGCGCTGCTCATTAGGAAGAAGTCAGATCAGGTTTTCAAAAGTTGTATAGAAACTGATAATAAAAAACAGGTTTTGAAAAGTTGCCGAAAATTCTGGGATTTATCTACAGCATGCTCAATTTATCACGTTACCATGTTTTGTAGAAATTGAGCTTTCTTTTTTGTTTCTTATAATGCCAAGTGTATTTCTCGTACATGAATAATAAGGGTGGTAAGGCTCACAACATAACTGTACAATGATTTTTAATTTCTGTATTCAAAGTATACTCACTCTTGCAAGTAAATTTATTACTATTCTTCAGGATATCACATGTATCTTCAGCCTAACAACATCGGAGAACATCCATGTTATATTTTTATGATGCTATGATGCATTGGCTCTAGCTTTAATCCCAAAAATGGCACAACTTGTTCATAAACAAACACTGACAACTTACACGCAAACGAACAAAAAGTAACTGCTCAAAAAACAAATATTGACACCCAATCAAAAATGAGGCGCCGGCCAATTTAAGATCAACTGTAGGTTTAGTGCTACAAATTCGCCATTTGACACAGAAGAACAAGAGTGATGAACGCGATCGGATGACCAATCTACGATCAATTGTTAATTTTATGCAACAAATCCTACATTCAAGACACAAGAAGAGCTTAAAGTGAGCGTGGTCGGATGGCCAATCTAAGATCGATTGTTAACTTTGTGCAACAAATCCTACGTGCAAGGCAGAAGAAGAACAACTTGAAGTGAGTGCGGTCAGATGCCTAATCTAAGACCAATTGTAAATTTGGTGCAACAAATCCGCCAAAAGGCTCTGAAAAAGAGTAAAAGTGATGAGCGCGGAGAGAGAGAGAGGGCATGGATCTTTACAGGAGGCCCGTTGCAGTCCTCTACCGGTCTGCGACAGACGATGTCCTCGAAGACACTGATCGATAATGAAAGCCTATTTTTCGGGCGAGTGATCTTCAATGAAGATATTCAAGGTCCGGTTGAGCTGTCTGACCTTTTAACTAGGCAAGTGAACGATAAGTGGGATTATGATGCTAGATAATTGAGTTTCAAGTTGTTCATTATATCAGCGTCAGAGCCAAGGAATGTCCTCGAGATCTAAAAATATGTAAATATTATGCACTGCGCTCTACTAACTGAACAAAGTCAGATTTCTAGTAAAATTTTGTTTTTGCGATTCTCTCATTAGTAAATCCGCCGGTTTTAACGCTTCTTAATTTTAGGAGCTTTTGTGATATTAAGTCATTTTTTCTCTCCATCAGCCTCAGATCTTCTTACGTGACTGGTTTAAGTTCTTATCTCCCCCTCTGGAACGACCTACGTTCAGGTAATTGGTATGGAATGTTCAAAATAACTGAATACCAAATTTACAATTTTTAAATGAATGCTGACCCTCTTGAATCATTCATTACAAGCACACACAAACCGTTATCGAGTACGCAACAATTTGTAAGTCGGTCTACAGTTATAACTTCACCCTTTCTTTGAGTTTTGAATCACAAAATGGATGTATATAAGACAGTTTTAGCCTCCATTTACCACGACAAAGATGTTCCAAGAGATGAAGGATGAAGGCACCATTTAGTACGGAGTTGAGGGAACGAAGAATCTATGCACAAGGTGCATAGAAACAGTAAGCTAAGAAGGAAGTTCATGAAACTAGAAAAGTTGAAGTAGAAAGTAATAGGTGCTGAAAAACAGGACAGCAGGGAACCAAAAAATGATGGTCCGTAACGAAACAAAAACCTATTCTATTTTAACAAAAAGAAAGCCTACCTAACCTTTTGCTCAGACCTCACATGGTCCCTCTGGGAGTGCTATTCCTATAGATACAATAGTTGTATCTCCTTGAGGGGCATCATAAAAATGGTCACACATATTGCGAACCCTTTTAAGCACTGACCTATAATGGAATTAAATATTTCAAAAACAGCACGAGGTTAGGATAATGAAAAAAACACGGTACTCGGAACTAATTCAGAACTTCTACATTATGTAGATAAAATCAATTTTAAATAATTTGCCGTGAATTTTATATCAATTTTTCATCAGAATTCGAAAGATCTTCCATTCAACGCAAAACTCATCACTTGACACACTTGATTTTATTAGTTACTTGATTTATTATTAGTTACACGAATCAGTGCGAAATTGTACATGAAATCTATTAGAAACATTCGGATTCCATCACATGCATTCATTTAAAACTAATTCACATCTGAGTCTGCAGAGAAGGAAGAAAACTTCAACTCTAAATTCTCCTGACTTTTCCAGCTAAAAATGTTCATGTTTGATCATAGGCTCGCCTATGAAAAATATTTAGCAAATGCAGCAGGCACATGACAGTTATCCTTGAATTTGAGCACTAACGTCACATATTTTATCTCATGGAAACCTTGAGAATGTCTAGGAAATCTCCTAGTAATTTACATGAAAATCATAGAGAAAACGGTGTGATTCATCAGTCCGAATCGTTCTTGTCGTAGGAATGAAACAAAACAATCGTATTTTGGTAGATGTTACAAAAACGTACATCCATTTTCAAAAAGTGTAGAGAACATTGCTAAGAATGAGTCAGACGTTCGTTTTTTCCGTAACATCTCAGAAATAGTGTGTTCACCCACAGCGTTGTACCTCAGAGATGGTGTGGGACTGAACAAACCTAAATGTTTCAACTCATCAAACCACTGAAAAGGTTTCCAGAATTTTATAAAAATCGTAGTGCAAACATACAAAACTGTATCATGAACTTCAGTTGTGGTAAAATCATGCGCCGGGAAAAGAAGACGATATCAACCGTAAGTCAGGTGCGATAGCTGCGTCGATGGAAATATGTTGAGAACCGCTGGTGTAGAGTGAAAATTCGGTAAAAAATGTAAACCCCTGAAAACACAGAACAGTTTTTAAAATACGCCACAATAATCCATAAGCAACATAACCGTGAGATCTCTTACTATAAATATCTCATTAATTTTCTGTATTGTATGTAAAAAAAGTAAGATCTTGAACTCATGAGCGCACGAAATAAGTGGAGAGCCAGCGGGCAACCACACAGAGATTCTGACGCGACACAAAAGCGCGCACTTCGTCTAGCGCAAGCCCGCTAGACAGACTGAGGCCAAGTTTGTGTCGAGAGCGTGTGCTTGCTGCTGCCTTCGAGTAAGCGAATGGAAGGAAGGGGTCGACGGTGTCACCATCACACTTGGCTCTCACATCACCACTTCGCACTACTGCCACCGGTAGGTCGGTACGAGGGCCATTTAGAAGGAGAGATAGTTTAACATTCGAAATTTCGAGGGGGGAGAAGGTTTACATAAAAATGAACCACATGTGATGCACTTCAGTGTCTGTATGCTCTTCCATGCATGGAGCATTGTTATTGTGAGGATTTTCGCTGTTGACGGAATGTGTTCTTGAACAGTTGTTATTTTCGTTAACTGCTCTGACATAAGTTAAAATACATCGAAATCATATAAAACTTCATGAATAGCATTATTGTCATTTTTAAATCATTCGATTGATATTCTGTAGGAAATTTACGAAGACAAAATCACATCGTCGCTAATCGTGAGCTAAACTCAGAATATAATTAATACGAAAAATATAGAGATCGATAAATGTACGTGTCTGTACAATGCAAATATGTTTTATCTAATTCTCCTAGAGGAGCAGAGATAGAAGAAAAGAGAAGAAGCGATAGTTGACATACCACTGGACCCACAACAGATGACCCTAAGGTCTCACTCATATTCCAGACACCGCCCTCAATCGTTCCCTCCCCTTTATCGTTCCCTCAATCATCCCCTCCCCTCAATCGTCCCCTCCTCTCCATTAAAGAGAAAAATTCTGTCTTTCCGACTCCATGTGCAAGTTTCTCTCAATTCGAGTGTTTGCAGTTAGTACAATTAGAACAGACATAGTTACTGGAGATATTTTTGTTCTGAGCGGACACCATAGAGGCCCATCACAAAGTGTGACGGCTAAGGATGGTCATGGTGCAGATTTGAATTGAAGACCCGCATTTAGTGATTATAAATAAGATTACAATTCTATAGCCGCATAAAACGCAATCTAAAGCGATCGAGAAAAGAGACCATGTTGTAGGTATAAAGAAAAGAAATGGAAGTTTCTATGCCCAAGTTCTAGAAACAGCAAGTTAGGAAGCAATTAAGAGGAAGAAAAGGTAAAAAAGATATAGCAAAGAAGGCATTGTAATAAAATAAAAGTAGAGTAGGTATAGAAAATAGCAATCCCTAAGGCCCACCTAAGTTTAATCAAGGAATGGTACTCACAACCGGCAACCACCTGAGTCCAATATATCTTGTCTTGGATCAGAGTTTTTTAATATTTTGTGTCATCGTAGCCGTTCAACCGACATCATAAGCTCATCTGTAAGTTTTGGCTACGCTACGTGCCGTTTTTCTAATCCAGTTCTTCGTGTTAAAAAATTCATCGAATAAACTTGGTCCCTTCGACATCCAGCAGCCGAGCCAAGTTGTCAGAAGCTTGCTGTTCGTTATGGTCAAGTTTCATTTGAAAATTTCCAAGCTTGAGGATTTTGCTCTCAAAAAATAACCTCACAACCCAAAGTATCGGTATTGAGAAAAAAATAAAAAAGGAAAATTCCAAATTTCCAAAAAGTTGATATACAAAATCAACATATTGGTTTGCGAAATTCTTACATGAGGAACTTAATATCCAATTGGTGCAAATACCTCAACAAGAACTAATACCCATGGCAGAGGTTGAAAATCACGGTACTGATAGCCATACCACAAAAATTTCCTCTCTTAATTTGCTTTCCGTTTACTCATCCCTTTACTTTAGCTGTACTCGCCTTTTTAACAGAACTCAAAGAAAATATTCTTAGCAGAGGAGGCTGTACCACCATTGAAGTGACTTGAAAGCGTCAGCAAACTCCATGTGGTGAAATACAAAGTTCGTAAATACACGCTCCGAATTAAAGACATTATAATTTTACTATTCCTTAATAAAATAGCAGCTGCTTCGTACCTGCAAATTCAAAGCTGCTTGGAGTAATAGCGTCTCTTCCGAAACCTTTCAGAAATCAGTGAAAATTTACTCCTTTTTCTAAAAAATCACAGTTGAAAACTATTAAATATCAAAAATCAGTGTGGTCCCACACTTCATAAATATTCAAATCGTCATCGCCCTTGCTCTAAATACGTATACCTGTAACTCGTTGTTTCGCGCCCTACGACATTAATGTATTATTTGGCCTGTTCTCTGCAAGTCTTTTTTGCACTCTTAATTTTTTTTTGCTCCCATCGTCAGCGGAACTGAGGTGAACGTAAAGTCGAGTTTGGCCTTCTGAGCCACCGTTGACTGAGCTGGGCGTTACTCAGCCAGCCGTGGCATCTGGACGTCACTTAGCCACCTCAGCAAGTCATTGGTTCTCATAGAAGGCAGCTGATCCAGCCGTGGCATCTGGACGTCACTTAGCCACCTCAGCAAGTCATTGGTTCTCATAGAAGGCAGCTGAACCAGCCGTGGCATCTGGACGTCACTTAGCCACCTCAACAAATCATTGGATCTCAAATTGAAGACTGCTCATCCAGTCGTACATTAGAATGAGTTACAGCAGCGTCATTGGATTAGGATGCCGATAAGCCACAAGCGCCAGCTATGGCATCTGGCTGCCGCTAAGCCATTGAACCAGGCCTTGGACTTCATATACCCCACAAAAGTAAATACGCCACCAAAGCCAGCCATGGCATTTGGATGCCACTTGCTTCCCGCTGCGAAGCTCGTGGTGTCGATTGCCACCGAAGTTTCCCATGAGATATACGTAAAATTGTCATCTGGTCGTTAATTAGCTACAGTTCGTATTTTCCATTTTATTATTTTCACATTATTAATTTTTACACATTAGTAATAAAACCGATTTTGCGTGTCCACTTCAGCCAAAAATTGAGCTCTAAATAGAAATGCATAAGTCATAAGAAAGATACCTAAATTCTCAAATGCTTGGTCGATTCCGATAATACGGCTATCGATTCAGCGAATTGCAATATTCGGGATTTTCCTCCGATGATTCAGCAAGATGAAGTCCCCATCTACTTTATATAGTAGTAGTCAGAAGCTATTGCGGTAGTGAACTTTAAAGTAAGGCAGAAAATTTAACGTTTTCTAAGAACCCGGATGCGGGGCCAACGCCTGGGGTGAACTGGAAAACTCGGCGCCCTTTGGTTGAGGCCGCAAATATTGCTACCGATAAAAATTAAACATTAATCAACCAAACTTGCCACCCAGTTTAAGGTATTGCCGTTTAAATTGTAGGATATTTTACCATTGTTTCATTTCTTTTCATCGCATCCAAACAGTCCTATGAAGGACATGATGTACAAATACGTACGATTTAAAACATTTTCTTCGCCCGTGTAATGAGTGTTGGCTATGAAAGCGAAAAATTCTCAAGGTGTAATAGAGATGAACTACTTGAAAATTGACTATGAAAACGAAAATTTAATTCAATAATGGGTTCAAGAAGGAGCGAATTTATTTACAGGCAAGCGTTAGACAGGCACTGTAACTCTCGCTTCTGATAACCGCGGTCTAGTGGTTGAGGCTACTCGCCTTCCGTGTGGACAGTTGAGAGAGTCCAAGCACCACTCCAGGAGCTTGGCGTTTCTTCTCATCGGGAAAAGAAACTTAGCCACAGTTCCCTCCTCGACCTACAGGTTTATGAACGGATGTCGGCTCGACAGAGAGAAAAAGTGCTGATGAATCCTGACTATAATTTTAGTGCACTTGAAAATCTTGCGCATAATACAATATGTCTCGATTTTATTGAAATGAAACGTCCAGCTCTTAAAGACATGTTTACTAATGACACTTTCTCTAAGGTAAACTTCGTTAACTAAATTTTTTTCCTCAATTATCTTCATTTCAACATACCAGTACTTTGGTTAACATGAATCAAGTAGTCCACACCAAAAGCAAGTGTTAAGGCACACGTTGAATTACACAGCTCGCATTTTCGTCCATAAAAATTGTGAGCAAACAAAACCTGGCTTCGATAAGTCACTCTATTTTGGCCTGTTCCTTTCCTAAGATTGAAAGGCGTTCTTGAGTTTTTTTTACCTCAGTTTCAACCTTTTATAACCCGAAGGTATCATTTTAATGTGAAATAAATTAAAACTGAAAGTTTTGCATGTCTAATCCAACTCCCTTTTTCCAAATTTATGCGTATTGAAAAAACCCTTCGCGTGCCACTCGTAATTATTTTTACCGCTAGACTTAATGCACTAGGAAATAGAAACCTGTAAATTGTCCTGCATTTCATGCTTGAGCTACCGTTGCAAGCCAAGCAGGCAAACACTGAGGCTTCAAATAATTGAAATCTTGATAGGGTGGTCGGTTTTTCCACTTCTGAACCGTGGAAAGTATCCCAGAAACATAGCTGCAATAATTTTAATTGTCTGTAAAAACGCAGGACTGAAATTCGGTTGAATTTTACTAATCTAGTTTTTTTAATAATCATTAAAGCTATTTCTTTGCCATCGTATGCGTCTAGATCCGCCACAAATAAATATGCTGGAACCCGAGCTCGTATAATTTGAATGGAATCTTCAAGTCCGTGGACGTATGCAACTTAACCCCTTCACGTCCCAAAATACATTAATGGTCTTTTTTGAAAATAACTTCTTTATATTGTGTTTCTAGGTACATCTGTTCCCCAATGTCATCTCTTTAAATTCAGGGCCTAGTGGCAGCTCATTCTTCATTCTGGTGCAGGTGACAATCTTCGCCCTCACGCATTCCCCATTCATTTTGATTTCTGGCCAATTTTCTCGTGATGCTTATTGATTTTTTGTAACCCATTTGTCTACGGCGTGCACAAATCTGTACCTCGGTTATCGTGGATGTACCTTGGCTCTTACTTCAGACTTTTTCGTCACTTTTTTTACCTCGACGAACTGATGTAAGGGCCACTCATGACGTGGCTGTGATAATGGTAATTTGAGTACACAAATTATGACATTAAAGGAATAAGCTAAAACCCCCGCATGATTCGAAAGAACAGGTACTCCTACGTACAGGTGAAAAAGGAATTGAAAACCACATTTTCGTCCCAAACTTATTTCTTTTTCAATAGCAATGACCATAAATTTCCAGACATTGTATGAGTAACCTGTTAAATTAGGTCATTTCAGCAATGTCTCACAATTGTGCCAACCCCAAGAGGACATAAACAGAAAATGTCTAAACCCCACAAAAAATTCCATAATTAAGTAAAAATAGAACAACGCCTAACCGCCTATATAGTTGAGGTGGAAATGCTGTCTCGAACAGCGAGAAAAACGTTGAGAAATACAAGAAAAATTCAGATTAGTGTGAGGAGAGTGGCAAGGAATAACACTGAAAACTCCAATTACGATCTCTCCGTCCCGGTCCAATTTTTTTGCAGTTGCATTGATTATTTTAGCTGCCCTACGCAGAAGCTGACTTAGACGGTTAATGTGATAGATGTTCCTGAGTAAAAGTTAGATTATGCAAAGCAAGATCAGAGAATTACAAGTAGGACGAGAAGGTTTTTGGATTCATTCCCCGCAACTACACGGTACATTTTCCGGATCATGAGGCTCCTCCGGTGATGTAGAAATCAGAGAAGGCGACTAAGTGAAGGTATTGGGAAACATTCCTCTTAATGACCTCACATTTTGCTCATCGTCCCTAAGTTAAGAACAGAATAACCATTGTGACTGCAAGTATATGCCATTGAAAAATGGGTTCACCAATTTATTTAGAATTAGAACATTACAGTGAGGTTAGACTGACAATTAAACTCACCTTCCATCCCCTCTTTCCTCCTCAGATACTTCTCAGTCAAGCAAAGCTTACGAATCTTACATTAACTCCTCTGAGTTACGGGAAGACCTTTACATTAAAAACACTCCGTTTCAATCATCTCTGATCAGAGATTCTTCGTGAAATGCATTCTGACATTTTTATCGCAACCAATAATAACTAACATAATTCAAGACTCCCTAGATGTTTTGTTGAGCGGCAACAGTGTCGTTGCCTAGAGGAACGGTGAAACGAAGTTTTCAAGAGAGCAAAGTGAAGGGATCATTTAGTATGAACAACACAAAACGAGGGATCTATGCCGAAGGTGTGAGGCGTGTCCCCACACAGGATACCCTGTGCCCAGAAACAGCAAGTTAAAAAAGGACAACAAAGAAAAAGCGAGGAAGGCACGAAAACATGAAGGAGCTGAGTAGACACGGAAGATGGGGGTCTTGAAGACACTTCTCAAGGTACTTCTGTATACGAAAATAATTGCGTAAATAATTCACAGTCCAAGCAAGGCCCTGTTCAGCAAATTGTCGACTCGATTATTTCCGAGCTGGGCATTGCCTTGAGAAATACAGAAAATTATACCCTTATGTTTAACACGAAGCATCGAATAAAACATGAATCACATCCTAATTGTGTCTTATGTCTGAACGTAAGAGTTTCTTTGTCCTTTCTGAAGCTTAATACCCCATCAGACAGTGATATTCACATGGTCAAATGAACAATTATTCGTCACCAAGGTAAATTCAGAGACACTGTATACACACACTATGCAAGTAAGCCTCCTGGCGAAAAGATCTGATGGCCACGACATCGGTTCATCAAAACTGCTCTTGAAACTGATCCTTTTTTAGATTAAATAGGCTTGTTTAAGCCTCCTTAACCGAAACAAAGGCGTTCAAAAAGAGACGAAAGGTGGAAGAACCATTTTATACAGAGGTAAGAGATCGCGGAATCTATTCTCAGAGTGTGTTTCAAAAAAGATCTCCTGAGCATAGAAACAGTAAGTTAAATACGGAACGCTATCAAACATGATAAAAATTTTAAAAAAATTCAGAGGCGCTGAAAAAGGACAGTAGTGATCCAAAATAAGATGATCTTTAAGCAAACCAGAAATTATTTTTATTCAGCAAAAAGACTGCCTACTTAATTCTCAGCTCTGGACCTCATATTTCCCCCTGGAGCACTAATTCCCGTAGATTCAATAGTTGTATTTCGCTAAAGGAGATTGAAACACTTGATCAACTAATTCTAATTAATAAAATTCTAGGAAGACATTGATTTATTCTTATTTTCTCGTGTACTCGCAAAATAGTGAGTCTGAAAGAACAAGTGCATTATTGCTAAAACTTCAAAGGTATTGCTACGAACCAAACATGCATATTATCACCAAATAGATCCTTGTGGTTTCTGAAAGGCAAGCTTATTTGCATTTGAGAGGTAAAGGTTTCTATACCTTTACTCGCTGTTTTCTGGACGCGATCTGTTCATGATAAAAATGCGTACATTTTTATAAAAAGTTTATCAAAAAGAGAGCATAAAGAAACTCTGATCTTACAGCTCGACACTGATGAAATGGTTTCACACGTTGGGCCATACCAGAACCAACGCTCACCTAGTCCGTTTCGTATTTTATGAAGGCAAGAAGCGCAAAGCTGTTTTTACCACGATGTTAGTCGTTCAAAGATACCCGCATTTTCTCACCTATCACCTCATTTTCTCCTGACAATCCTTGAAGATGTTGGCGAGATAACAGCCTGGTCTTCTGCTGAGACCGACACTTTATATGTCAAGAGCGAATGTTCAGGCGGCATGAATTGTATTTTGTTCAGTAGCCGGAGTTGGCTTCATGATCGTGCCAGGCTGTCAAGCTTTTTCCGGACCGAAACTCGTTTAACCTAAATTCTTCAATATTTAAAGGAGCACTGTCATTGGTTTTTGTTGAGCTCTTCAAGATATTTTACGCTTTTATATTTAATGCGCTTGAAAAACAGCACCAGCCAAGGTTTTTGTGGGGCTCTTCAAGATATTTTATATTCATGTATTCACCGTGCTTGAAAACAGCATTGGCAAAAGTTTTTGTTGTGCTCGGATAAATATTTACATTCATATATTTACTGTACTTTAAAAACAGCATTGACATAGGATTTTGTTGTGTTCTCAAAGATATTTTACGCTCTTATTTTTATAGAGCATGATTATGTTCAAATTTTAACATTTTGCTCGGCTTTGAGCAGCGTCGAAGTAGTCCTGGATCCTGCCACATCCCCTACATATATTTTGCTCCATCTCTTGTCGGAATTTGTGCGAATCATAGTCCAGTTTTTAGGATTCTGGTTTATTGACAGGGGGAGGGACTGTGAGACAGAGCAGGGGTTCAGTTAACGGTTTCATCGGATTTTCTAATAATCTGAATTTTGGAGCCTAGAACCGTTTTCAGCAGGGCCGCCATTCCTGCTCCACAGTGTTTTTTCAACAAAATAACAAATCCACAAAATGTTTTTCCAACAAAAAAAAAAGCGGAATAACTTTTGTTCTGTGATGTGTCACAAGAGAATGAATGGCAACAATAAATTTACTTTAGTTTAGGAGAGAATCAGACTCAATGAAAACTAGAAACTGGCATGGGTTGTTTTCTAGACATTTTAAAAGCCCCGCCGTTTCTGAAACACGAGGTTCCTTTAAAGGAAAACATGCACATCATATTTAACTCGATAGAAGGTGATACACATATCATGACCATCGAGGGTAAATTCACTTTAATAGCCAAGAGACCAAGATTCTGATGACGGTTATTCCCAGTCCACAAATAGAAAGGAATTTTCCTCATCTAGACGAGGAACTGCAGTAACCAAACGTGATAACCCCATTTTTACTTATAATTTTCCTTCGCAAGCCCGTATTTCAAAATTTTTTTCAGTGATGGAGGTAGACTAGGGTGACTTTTCAGTTCGCCATTGCCTTTGCAAGGGGCGACAAACGGTGCTTGTGTTCGAAAGTATATCATCATTGAAGGACAGATACTTTGTGGAGATACAGAGGAATTTGATCCGCTGTTTAGAATGAAATTATGTTTACAATCCAAATTGATGTCCACAGTCCTTGGTCTAGAAAAATATTTCCAGTCTATAAACATATTTCCAGTCTTCAATAATGCTTGCCGTTGCCAATGATGCTTGCCGTTGCCAATGATGCTTGCCGTTGCCAATGATGCTTGCCGTTGCCAATGATGCTTGCCGTTGCCAATGATGCTTGCCGTTGCCAATGATGCTTGCCGTTGCCAATGATGCTTGCCGTTGCCAATAATGCTTGCCGTTGCCAATAATGCTTGCCGTTGCCAATAATGCTTGCCGTTGCCAATGATGCTTGTCGTTGCCAATGATGCTTGCCGTTACCAATGATGCTTGCCGTTACCAATGATGATTGATGTTACCAATGATGCTTGCTGTTACCATTAATGCTTGCCGTTGCCAATGATGCTTGATGTTACCAATGATGCTTGATGTTACCAATGATGCTTGCTGTTACCAGTAATGCTTGCAGTTACCAGTAATGCTAGCTCAGTTGACAGATCACACTGTACAAACATCATTTATAAATGCGGCACGCGGTGCTGGTTAGACCAGTTTGCTGTAAGCCAAGCACGGGTCGCAATGCAATTAAATATCAAAAAATCGCTCTAAAAGATTAGTCCAGGGAAATTTTAACGCCCGGAGGATACTTAGAGTGGCCGCCTCAATGAGAAAATGTCTTCACACCCTGGAAGAGTTCCGTTGACGAAGTTAAGTTTGAAATGTGTCCAATGAATATTGCACACATTTCAAACGAAACTATGTCAATTAGCCAGTAAAATAAATATATCGATTCGACGTCAGATTTTGTCATCTTGAATATACTTCAGACGCTTTGGAAAATTTGATAGGTGAACATCGAGGTACAAAATTGGAGTTGTCTCTCAAACATTCGAATTTCCAGCAGCATTTTAGTTATGGAAACGTTTCCGTGAAAATACGTTCATAATTTTAATTTCTTCTATCAGCAGAAATGGAAATTTTGAGAAACTACTAAAGTACATCAATGACATTACGAAACGAAAATGTAATACAGAATGTACGGAGATCAATAATTAACTCCCATGAATAACGGGCTATTAACGGTAAATTAATTCATTTAGCGCCTTGTTAATGCATTTACATTTATTTATTTTTACGTCATTTTGTCTATTTATCTAATAATCTGTCCATTTCTCTATTTATTTACTAATTTGTCTTAATTTTTATCTTCATTTATCAATCTACGGCGATTTATCCTTGTACCCGTACATTCATCTATCCATGTATCTTCTAATCTACTTAGCCATTTATCAATCAATCATTTTACCAATTTAATTGTGAATCAATACCTGAAGGGCCAGCATTTTTCAAACGGTGTAGTTTGATTTTGAGTGATCATTGAATCGGCAAATTGCGGCGATCAGGCAATCATTTCTTGTGAACTGAACCAGCCTTCAACTGAGGGGCCTTCTTTGTGCTAATCTTTGTATAGATTTTATGGACTTAGTGTACTCCCTGCGCGAAGGCCGGAGTTGTCAATTCCTAAGCAGAGCATAAAAAATATTTTTAACCACAGAACATAATTCCAAGGACCAGCTTCCTGCTGGCCACACCCAGTGTAAGACAGGGCAGTATAGTGAAGATTAAAGCAAGGAACTCCACACCAACACAATTAAAACAGGGAACCAAACTTAATCTTATCGCAAACTGCTAGACGGAAGTCCAAAGGAAGGACTCGGGCGATATCAACAGTCCAACTCGAAGAAGGGGACAAAAAGTTAACAGGTGGAAAAACTGAGGCCACATCAAACGAAACGAGAAAGTTTAAGCTTTTAACAAAAAACGATGTACTTGAGTTGATTAAAGAACTAAATTTAAGACGGAGGTAGATAACGGAAGATGCACTTTCGTATGGATTACCGAAGGTATGGCTAAATTCGCAAATTAAATCAAAATTCGATGCAATAAACATTACGCAAGTGTAAAGGGTGAAATTCGTCAGCAACAACATGGCAATTAATTCAACGGAAACGCTCAAATCACTGAGAAATCAAATCAAAGATCCAAAGTATCAACTCCAAGCTTGAAAATAGATAGATTGGTGTCGAAAGCAGGGAACTGAGCTCAAGCTCGAGACACATCTACCAAATATTTTGCAAGCTTAAAAGGTGAGGGTCCAAATCTAAGGCCTGAGACAGGAAACTAGGCCAAAGCCCATGGTAGAGAACTATCTATACACAAACCCACGGCAAATCAACAAACATGAGTCCAAATTAAGAAGCTGATATTATCTGATCAAAATTCCAAGGTGAGGAAGCCATGACACGTGTGTTGTTTTGCTCCTGTACTAAACTTCAAACCTTCAAGTCGCTCGATACGCTAGGCTATTCTGTCAGTCATGTCCATCGCCTTGATCGTAGTTGATTGGATTAGATTGTTAGTTAGTTTTAGCCTCCCTATCCGCCACATAGGCGATCCAAAGATAGGAAGGAGAAATGCACCATTTAGTATGGGAGTTAAGGGAATGAGGAATCTATGCAGAAAGGGCATAGAAAGAGTAAGTTGAGAAAGATTATGAAACAAGATCGAAGTCGAAGAATAAAGCAGAATTTGCTGAACAACAAGACAGCAGTGAACCGAAAAAGACGGTCCTTAACACAACAAAAACATTTTATCCCAGCAAAAGATGACCAACCTAACCCTTAGCTCGGGCCCTTACATATTTTCCCCCAGGGAATGCTCATTTCCGATCGTAGCTGATTTTGTTTTGAAACACTCAGGACATAATTTCGAGGATGCCCATGGATGCTGCACACAAAATATCCTTGCACTCAAAACAAAACGCTAACCTACGCTTACTCATATGAACACTATCGGAAGTTATGGTAATAGCCTTAAGCAACTATCCTGGTGCATCGCTTGCGGTAAATTGTCAAATTGTTGAAAATGTTCAGATTTATAATTTCGTCACGGGCTATACTCCAGCCAGCTGATGCGGGTGTATCAGCTGATGACCTCTTGCCAGTTGATGCAACAGGAGGTATATTTCAAAACATCTATCCATAGGCTTTCGCGTCTTATATCTTTCGTGCCTACTTTGCTCATTTCTATAAACATGCTTTCTTAGCTATTTCTTGTTTGTCATACTACCACTTTCTTCCTGACTTGTCAACTACATGAAAACGTCAGCTTGCATTTTTTGGAGATGATGTTGTACTCTCTCCAGCACTGTGTATCACCATCAACGGACTGTTCATATGCTTCACAGTTAACAGAAATCCTGCGCGGTGATACGTGTAACAATTTTCTCCAGGTGCAGCCTTATATTAAATCAGAAAATGACCTATAAGCATTGCATCGTACTTCAGAAGAATAGTATGTTCTCAGCCAGAAAATAATCAATCCTAGAATTAGATGACATTAAATGTGAACATCAATTTATACGATGCACGTTCGCTCAAATAGGTTTTATATCACACGTCTCTTGTTCATAAGTCTGAATAACTGGGTACAACTGGAACTAATTTTTTATCTGTTAGAGTTGAGGCTCACCTTATATGACGTCATTTGATTAGAAGATTGACTGTAAGTACATACTCGTACGCAGTCATGACTGCAGGACTGCCAGAGTACAGCACAGACGCGGTCATGACTGCAGGACTGCCAGAGTACAACACAGACGCGGTCATGACTGCAGGACTGCCAGAGTACAACACAGACGCGGTCATGACTGCAGGACTGCCAGAGTATACAGCACAGACATGGTCATGACTACAGGACTGCCAGAGTACAGCACACACGTGGTCATGACTGCAGGATTGCCAGAGTACAGCACAGACGTGGTCATGACTGCAGGACTGCCAGAGTACAGTACAGACGCGGTCATGACTGCAGGACTGCCTGAGTACAGCACAGACGCGGTCATGACTGCAGGACTGCCAGAGTGCAACACTGACGCGGTCATGACTGCAGGACTGCCTGAGTACAGCACAGACGCGGTCATGACTGCAGGACTGCCTGAGTACAGCACAGACGCGGTCATGACTGCTGGACTGCCAGAGTGCAACACAGACGCGGTCATGACTGCAGGATTGCCAGAGTATACAGCACAGACATGGTCATGACTACAGGACTGCCAGAATACAGCACAGACGCGGTCATGACTGCAGGATTGCCAGAGTATACAGCACAGACGCGGTCATGACTGCAGGACTGCCAGAGTATACAGCACAGACGCGGTCATGACTGAAGGATATGTCCTCACTCCAGTGGTGAACTCGGCAACGTGTAATTTGCAGAGCGGCGTCCTTTAGCAAAATTACCGCCCAGAAAAACTCAAGAAATCAGAGGAAAACTTGTCCTCCCTCAGGCGAGTTCAACTGAGTGAAAGGGATTGAGTTGAATTTGCTGTCATCGCATACACCAGTGTCCTTTGGCTCGTTTTTTAGTAGGGAAAAGGATAGTCAAAGGAGTGTTGTTTGTTCCAGCTACGTCCGTCGATTTCCTTGACAGCTAGACAAATGTCTTATTTGAAGCGTTGGTTTTACGTCGATTCCTCGCTCTACGACGAAGAGTTAGGGGTCAAAAAGTGGGTAGGACGCTTCCACCGACGCTGAATCAACCAACGCCAACTCTCTCTTGTTCGCGTCCTTACTTTAGCAGGATAAGACTCTGCGTCGGAGTGCGGAAAATTAGCTTTCATCTCGACCTCACCTGAATCAAGCAACGCTTCAGACCGCAATGAAGTTTATCTGTAAAATACCCGTCTTCTAATTCATTAAGTCAAACTCAGACGAGTGTTCAGTGAACAGTGAGTTATCATTTTTTTAGGATATGTTAAAAGATGAATTTTATTTCCAAACGCAAATACTGCGATGGGGGAATGAGTTATATGATATAGCTTAGAACATATTCTAGAATGTTGGATTATAGCCGTTTAGTTAGTCGTTAGGCTGAATAACTTGTTGATTGCTCGGCAATATAACTTGATATACCTGTGGCTACGCTTCACTTGAACCTTAAAGTGTCCACATTTCGAGTACAGAACCAATTTCAAACAATTGATAAGGTTTGATTCACTTTGATAAGCCAAAAAAAAACCCTATAGGGGAGTTGGGGACAACGCTCACAAGTTATTAACTGCCAGTGAAAAAAGTATCCTTCGCATGAATCGGACAAGTATTTTAGGTGTTTTAAGTTTTCAAGACGAACGAATGTTGAAAAACTCTCGACTACAGCATATTGTGGGACAACAATGCAATTCTTAAGAGTGAACACCAGCCGATATTAATTTTTGTTTGAACAAAGTATTTAAAGTTTCATACAGAAAATAAATAGGTAAGAACAAATCAGAAAATGGACTATGAACTTCAAAAGAAATTTAATGTATGGAAATATTCAGCGCAAGTATCCAATTACACGTTTCTTACATGGGAATATTATTAGTTTTGCTTACAATGTAAGATTCAACAAGATTACATATGCTAATTTAAGCCTCCCTAACCCCCTATATTAGATTATTAGTTAGTTTAAGACTCAATATCCGCAACAAAGGCGATCCAAAGAGAGGAAGAAAGAAGGCACCATTTAGGATGGAGTGAAGGGAACGCGGAATCTATGCAGAAAGGGCATAGAAACGGTAAGATAAGAAAGAAGTTCATGAAACAAGATCAAAGTTGAAGAAGAAAGTAGTAGGTGCTGAAAAAACAGGACAGCAGTGAACCGAAAAAAAATGGTTCGTAACACAACAAAAACATTTTATTTCAACAAAAAGGAAGCCTACCTAACTCTCAGCTCGGGCCCTCACAATGTCCCCCTGGGAGTGCTAATTCCCATAGATACAATATTTGTATCCCCCTGAGGGGATTCGAGTGCGATAAATGTTCAACGCATTTAAAAACGAGTTAGTCGCGATCGCTTGGGTTAATTTTAGTTTTATAATTGTTCGTCAAGCAGAAGAAAGGCCGAGAGTATTTGTTGCACTATTTGCAGTTTACGTATGAGGGTGTATCTTAGTGGGACCGGACTGATACTGTAGTCCTTTAGCCATCAACAATGCATGCAATGAGGTAAGTAAGTTGACAGTTATGAACATCTACTAAGCCTGACTAAAAGAGAGAAAAACATTCATTAGCTCTCGTTATCTTACTAAATTATTTATTCATCAAGGGAAATGTACTTTCGGTTTTACTCAGAAATGAGCATAAGCAGTAATGATAAATTTACTCTCACTTTCAAAGAAAAAGTAATTAATAAATGACAACTTCAATAAATTAAACGTTTTGTCTCCAGTTTTGGGGCAGGATTTTCAAGCAATTTACGTCGTTGGAGTGGCACGGACAGTAATGTAAGTTCTTTTATTGGCTTGACTTCGTTAGAAACTGTTATTTTTTGTAGCAAGAATACCCAAATTTGATTATTGTCAAATGACTTTGAGCTCTCAGCATCTGACAGTGTGGCTGAATTGGTAGATGCTGAGCTCGCAAATTCCATCCCAAAAAAGCTCTAACGTCAGAGTTTTGAACATTAAAAATATGTAGTCAAGACGACAGAAGTCCTTACCTTTCTGGTTACATCAGGACAACGAAATAATTAGGTTACAATCCCTCAACTTCAATGAGCTTATTGTACATTTCTAAAGCCACATCCAACAAGAACTCCAGCAGCAAAATGTTGAACCATTTTCTTTCGATATGTCAAGCGAGAGTTTTTTATTTTCCTACAGAAAATTGCGATAAGAGAATGAATTACATGACATTGCCTTAACTCGTCGGGCGTTGATACAAAGAGACGAGCGGCAGAGCGACGTAGTCAGCAACAGCACGAGCCGCTAGCGCGCAGCGGCTTCTGGGAAGGCATTCCATCGACACGAGGACGGGCTCGGGTGCCATGACGGAGTGCCAGTGTGGTGCTGCGGCGCAGCGTCTCTTACATGTTCGCAGCCTGCTGGGTACGCGTGCCCTGTGCTCGGGTGTACGTGTACGCTGTACACAGCTGTACGCTTGCCAAACTGTATGCATGCCCAGCTGCACGCACACTCAGCTGCACGCACACTCAGCTGCACGCACACTCAGCTGCACGCACACTCAGCTGCACGCACACTCAGTTGCACGCACACTCAGTTGCACGCACACTCAGCTGCACGCACACTCAGCTGCACGCACACTCAGCTGCACGCACACTCAGCTGCACGCACACTCAGCTGTACGCACACTCAGCTGTACGCTTGCCCAGTAGTGCGCGTGCCCTGCGCTCGGAAAAATACTGTACGAGGGTCCAAATGCTCAGGAACGATAAGCTGCACATAATAGAGCTTTTTCTTGAAGTTATGTGCCTAACCGCAGAGGAATGAGTTCAGCTAAGACAAACACAGCTGAATGCCTAGCTATAGCTACACATGTCCAGCTGTAACTACGCACATGACCAGCTGTAACAACACACATGACCAGCTGTAACAACACACATGACCAGCTGTAACAACACACATGACCAGCTGTAACAACACAAAAGTCCAGCTGTTGCTACACAAATGCCCAGCTCTAGCAACACAAATGCCCAGCTGTAGCAACACAAATGCCCAGCTGTAGCAACACAAATGCCCAGCTGTAGCAACATAAATGACCAGCTGTAGCAACTAATACGCCCAGCTGAAACTCCAGCTGTAGTCAGAGACGCTGAGCGGCTGCTGCACAAACCCAAATGCACACACACAACCAAATTCAACTGCATCCACTGCATACGAGTCAGAGTCCACTTACGCACACACGCGTTCAAGCCGCACCCTCATTTCGGCCTGTGTTAGCAAATACCCACCTGTTACTGTAGGCAAACAACATTCTGCCAACACTGTCCTTGCTGTACGCATAAATGTACGTATTTATACCAAACATTCCGAAGCCGAGTGTTTGCCTGGCGGCGCTTGAAAGCTATGTTGCACTGACGTCACTCCGTGGTACAAATCCTGATATTTGGAGCCTACTCTCAACGCGTTAATGAACTGCGAAGGGTTGAACTGAAGTTCAATATTCAATTCAAATTTAAAATCAATTGTAGTAATTGAATTAAGCATTATAGAAGTTAATATAACCAATATTAATTGGATTGTGGCTTCATTTCGCTTTCACTAAGTATTTATAAAAATTGATTTAGTGACTGCAGGTCGGTCAGCATCATTATGAGAATACCCTCAGTGACCACAGGTGGGTCCCTTCGCAGGACAAGAGTTAAATAATCATATTCCTCATAAGAAGTGTACTATCAAAGCACAAGCTGCGAGTACTGTAATTAGTTGTTTCACAGGTTACATCATATTAATAGCTCAAATGAAACATTGTTCCACGCAGTAAGTAATAAACATGAGAAGCCATTTTCCATCCATTAAGTTATGTAATTACTCACTCCGTTCAGCGTCGAAGGAAATTTGAATGGAATCTATTACTTTAATTGTGTGATTAAATTAGATAAGTTAATTTAAGCCTCACTGACGACAACAATGGAGTTCCAAATAGGAGATGGGAGTAGGCACCATTTAGTATCAAGTTTAGTGAATGAGGAAATTATACACAATATGTGCATCCCCTAACAAAATTCCCCGCGCATAGAAACCGTCAGTTAGGTAGGAGTATTATAAAACAAGATAGAAGTTGATGAGAAAGTTGTAGGCGCTGAAAAAAGCAGCAGTGAATTAAAAACAGGCTGTCCGTAACAAAAAATAATTTATTCTATATAAATAAAAAGAAGGCCCCACCTTACCTTCAGCTCGGGACCTATCATATTCCCCCTGAGAGCGCTAGTTTCCATAGATATGATAGTTCCATCCCCTAGAGAGGTCTAGTGCCTTAAAAGTTGGTGCGATACTGTACAACGAATTCAATCGTTACAAAAACCAGTTTTGTTTATAAAATTATCTTACACGATCGTGCACTCTTAAGACTTGTCAATTAAAGCGTCGGTGAAAACCCTTTATTGATAACATGAAATAAAACTAACTGCTTCTAGGTGAGGAAAAAAAATCATGTGAAGCAGCATTTTCTGTACTGAACTTTAGCGTACGAATCATAACACAGATCAGGAGAAATCTCACAAGATAGACCGTACTTTATAACGATGGAACCGCACAAAAGGTCATTTCGCAAGTCCAATTTTTATCTCATGGGAAACAACCTTGGGCGAGTGAAGGCAGTAACCCCTAAGCGGTCCAATCAAAAACTGCCAGGTTGGCTATTTTCTCACTAAAATTTTCAAACTTCATCTTTTTAAAAATGGAACTTGGTCATAAACACCAGCTGCCCTCCGGCAACTCTGCAGAGTCACCAGATGGAGGGTCATCAAGGATAAATTTAATTTTCAAAAGAGTAAATTTTATAATATTGGCCAGTAAAATGCCCATCTGGCAACCCTGGTTCAATCGGCGAGCCACGTTGAAAACACGACACAAAGTGGAGCATTGTGCTCTGTCGGCGGTGAACATTACTCCCTTTGTGGAGGCTGGAACCCTGCTGAAGAGACCAATGACGTTCATATATCTTCGGCACGGTCCCGTTTGAAGTTGCTCCGGCTCCAGCCTGAGCCTCAGCACCCTTGAGTCAACACGAGCTTGAATAATAACATATGAAGGAGTATCCTCTCTACCTTGACAGCAGAAATTTCAGGGTTTTTGGAATGATTTTATCAGTTCCTTAGTTTTAAGTAAGAGTCTCCTAAATACGATAAAAAAGATTTTGATTATTTCGGCATTGTTTCATCTGCTGCTCAGTTCCCCAAAAAAGTATCCAGTCTACGTTGACAGTAGAAATTTCAAGGATTTTGAAATGACTTTATCAACTGCTTAGTTTTAAATAAGGTGTACTTCACTAAGACGATAAAAATTTTGATTGTTTCAGCCTTGTTTCATCTGTTGTTTAGTTCTCAAAGAGATGTAACCACACTACGTTATCAGCAGAAGTTTCTGAGCTTTTGGAATGATTTCATCGATAGCACAGTTTCAAATGAGGAGTTTACTCACTACGATTGCAGAAGTTGTAATTTTTTTGTATCATTTCATCTGTTGCTTCATTTCCAACTAAAAGTACCAACAATATTTTGACTGTCGGAATTTTTATGCTTTCTGTATTAAGCTACGAACAGCTTACCCAATTTCATTAATGTGTACCCTCACATTTGTTCACAAGAGTTTCTCTGCATTCCATAGGATATTATGGATCAATAAGTTCTCCTTAACCAAGTATGACTTCAGTTAAAATCGATTCTAAATAAAATTTTCGAGTTCATACACGACCACCTCGTTATAATAGACTATACATTGGTTGAAGCCACCTTAACCATGTAAAATGAGTTCTTAGGGAAACAGGAATGCACCATTCACTGCGAAATTAAGGGGATGGGTAATATAAAGACCCACATGTATACACCCAGGATTACTTGCGCAGAGGAACAGTAAGGTTGATTTCAGTTCATAAAACAAGAGAAAAATTACCGAGGTAAGTCATAAGAGCTTTAGAAAGGACAAGAACCAAAAAAAGATGATCCGTAACATAACAAAAACACAATTTCATATCAACAAATCGACTCGACCTACTTAACCTTCGGCTCGGGACCTCCTTCATCCCCCTCTGAGCGCTAATTCCTGTTGATGCAATAGTTGTATCTCCCCCATGGAGTTAATCCCAGTCGTATGCTCTAGTCGATCGTGAAATTTCTACACAGAGAGAATCAAAATAAGTCTATAATGAAAACATATCTTCAAGAACAAATCAGCTACTTCCCGCCCTTACGAAGTCTGCGCTATACATTCTAACGAATGAGACACAACTCAGCAAAAAGTTTATCGCCCATGAGGAAATGGGGATGTTATGGTAACAGTCAATAGTTTATTGGACACTTTACACATTGATTACAGCTTCCATTCTGTTGGCCCTAGATTCCACAAAATTTTGTGAACTGTTTAAACGAATATTTGTCCACAGTACGAGCAAATTATAAAAAAGACTTTCGAGCGAAGAAGCAAGTGGTGTTGAGGCTCGCAGTTCCTTCTCCAGTTGGTCCCTCAGATTTTCAATCAAGAGACTGCAGTGACCATTCAAAATGAGTTAACGATTTTCGAGATACTTAAACCAACTTGCACTATATGAGATCCTCGGATGCGTGCGTTGTCTTTTAGAAAAAACCTAAACCATCAGTAAATTTAAAATCCCGAAACGGGCGCACTTGGATGCTTAGGATATTCAAATAATTTTAAAATTTCTCTTTGTTGTCACACAAGACTGGCGAGCCTAAACCCAACATTTAAAGCTACCCTGGCATCCTGCTCTGTCAAAGCGATGTAGGAAGGATTCAAAACTTCGTAAGCTTCCTGTTTCATTTACACTGATCCGTCTTTCTGGAGCAAAGTGAACTTTAATTTATCTGACTATAGGACGTATTTCTGTTGCTCTACAGTTCAGTCATTGGAGTCTTTTGTAAATTAGAGCCGTTTCGTTCGATTCCCTTAACTAACTCTATGTCCTGAGGGCCGTGCAACTCTTCATATCCATTTCCTTCAGCTTTAGGAGCATGATGGGAGCAGAAATTTTCTTAGGACCTTCTTTTAACAAACTACTAAAACTGCGATCGGTTTATGTCGTTGTCTGTTGAACACTTTTCTACCTGTTTGCCTCCACCACGCTTCGGAGAACCCCTGTCGTACGTATTCATAATTTCAGTCCTGCCACCACTATCCCTGAATGACAGTACTTCACCATCTTTTTTACAGCGGGCAATTGTTCTTTGCACATTCCTAAGAGTTATGGACATCATTGAGACACTTCTCCGGTGGGCTCCCCAGTGCGGTGCATAGCTAAAACCTTACCTTTGTTATTGACAGAGGTTTGTTTCACCTGCTTTTTTTCCAACGGGATAACTCATTGATACTGCCGCAAGGAGAGCAGATACAGTGCTGGCGACCTGCGACGCTGAATACAACTATTGTTACCATAATCTATTTCTTCAAATTTGTCGAGAAGTATCCTGGGAAAATTGTTTCTATTTTACCTGCATTTTTTTTGTGTGATAAACTTTTTTGAGGCACTGTGTGTATGAAGATGACATAGCTTATCGATTAAGCAGCATTTTGAAAATAATATTTTACAGGTCAATCATCGGCACAATTTCGTATAATTAACAGGTATTATTTCATGTGATAGCTTCGACATCCTTCTATTATGTTCGCTTATAAAACGTTGACAATTCAGGCATAACCTTACTAATATTGTAACACATTCAATTACCCAAATCCTAAGTTTTCAACGTTCAATTATTGAATAAATCAAGATCGACAGCTGTCATAAATATTCCAGCAGCAGCTAATGATTTACTAATAGGAAATGAACCATGAAAAACCTAAAAAATCACTTAAATAATGGATAGAATAGATTATATGTTGGTTTAAGCTTCCCTAATCGCATAAAAAGGCGTTTCAAATCGAGGAAGGAGGAAGGCATCATTTATTGTGGAGGTAAGGGAACGCGGAATGTATGCAGAAGGGGCAAACAGTAAGCTGATGAAGAAGTTTATGAAACAACATAAAAGTTGAAGAAGCAACTAGTAGGTACTGAAAAACAGGACACCAGTAAACTGTAAAAAATATTGTCATTAACAACCCAAAGATCATTTTACTTCAAAAAAAGAAGGCCCACCTAACTGTCCGTTCAGGCCCTTGCACATCTAAAATGGTGGATTAATGTAGACTTGATCCATTAATAATTCTTAAAAAAGACATCTTCGGAGAAGGGAGTAAGCCAAATGGTTTCCGTTAGCACAACGGTAAGTAATCTGGCAGTCTAAGTTCATACTCACGAAGCACGCTGAATTTGCTGCATTTAACCATGTATTAGACGCAAAAACCATCCACACAAAATGCTCATTACTGAATGAGTAGACTCGGGGTTACGCTTTTTAAGAGCGGAAGCGCGTCAATAGCGTTCATTTTTCGATCATTTTCCCGTGAAAATAACTTCAGGAAAAAGCGTAGATTGTCAAAAGTAGATTTCAACCTATAAAAAAAAAATCTATGTTAACGATCATACGTTCCTTTCAATACACTTTGTGTTATTCTTTACGATGAAGTCCTCTATTTAATAATACGAGATACTTTTCTAGCAAGTCGCAATGTACGATAAACTGAAGTTTCCATCTTGAAACGTATACGAATTTGCAGTGTAGAACAAACTAGAACTACCTCCTCGGATATGTGACGGAAAATGTTTTTTTTTTTTTCACCGATTCTTTTACGTGCAAGGAAATACTTACATTTATAATGGACATAGTTACTTTCATTTTTTTCAACGATTCGCAAGAAAATACGTACATTTATATTGGACAAATTAAATTCCTTTTCCGGCACACCCAGAAAGATCCATCGCGCCTCCCTCGTCGCTAGTTATGTAGCTGAGAAGGGAAGAGTCGTGGTGCGTGTTTGCCCTTCTTAAAATTGTCTAAATAAATGTATTGATTTGTACGTAACGCGGAAATCCTTTCTGTTGAATTGCAGCGATGAAATGCGGAGAACGCAGATAAAGGCAGCTTTGAATAAAGAAAAAGGAGGAATGTTTCCCTTGATGATTTGATGACCATTTCAAAATCGGTCCCGCTGCATCGGAAGTATCGAATCGAAAGGGATTACATGGTCGTAATAATATCAAAGTCTAATATGAAATGATGTATAGAAAACTGTGAAAGATATTTCTTCATTAACGAACGTAATAACTATCCACATAAAAATAATAATGAAAATAATAATAATTTCGTTTAGAATATTCCCCTAAGGCCATGTGTGAGTTGGCTTTCGATGGATTGGAGCAGACAGTCTGCTGACTTTAGCGAATCATACAGAGATTCTAGATAACATTGCAGTGCAGAAGTTCAAACTTCTGTAAAAATTGCTCTAAAACATTTAGACATTATAAGCTGGCAACTTTCTAATGTAATGAATAGTCAGGCAAAAGGAAACAAGAACTGAGAAACCACGCACCCCTTCACAGCAGAATGGTTGTGCGATAAGAGCTTTCCTGATGCAGATGCGTATAGTAAACACGGGCATAGGAAGCCACGTCGGCTAAAATCAAGCGTAACTAAAAACTCTATATCGCAGCATCAAAATCCAACGCCACTCGCACTAGAACATTCAATTGGGATATGTTTTCGTTGTAAGGCAGAAACACAAAATTCATAGATTACCTACGACTGCCATCTAAGCTTGTATTAGCGGTATGGAATGGTCTCATGCTTACGGCAACTAATAACATTCCAGAACCTGCGCAGAAACCGCAATCAGATTTGAGAAATGTACCACAGTTTCCATGAGAAACAATGGAGCATTAAAATCTAAAGTAGATGCAATAGTTAAAAAAGATTAATGCGTGTGAACCTTATGACAACTAAGTATTTGAAAACCTCCAATGACAGCAGTACCATTGAACAAAATGTCATTTTAGGCTGATATTTTTTCGTTAAATAAATGAGATTTTCTGCATTTAGTGAGAACTGCCAGCTCGCCTTAGAGCATGGAAGGCTGTCTGCCTGTCCAAGAGGTACACTTGCTTCTCCGCTAGCAAGCATAAACTTGCACCAACGCCCATGCGTAATTTCCAACTGACCTTCGTCCCAGACTCACACAATTTTTTCAAGCCATTCGTAAAGGAGTTCACGGCAGTCTTTACTGCGGTGACGTCATGAAATGGCTACCCTGAACCTCCATGAATCCAGCGTTTGATTGCTTCCCTGCTGAGCAGATATTATCGAGCTTGTTTAATTGAATCCAAACTACCCTTCATGATTGAATAGACTTTGGTCTTCGCAGTTTCAAAAGAACGCTTTCCACACAGCCTGCATTCATTCAGGGTACTCGCATAGTGATGCATTCTTCCGCCCAATAGAGACTAAAATTTATGTACCATTAGTATACACTTCCCGGCGTATCTAACAAACACGTTCTCTTTGGGCATCTAAACCTGTTTAAAACTCTCAAGTGTTGTGTTTGTCATGTAAATATTTACAAGCGCCACCGCAGGCTCCGCGTCTCCTGTGTTGTTCGGTTTTAAAAATTAAATCTTGACTTCGTTTTCAAAGTTACTGGAGTTATATTTCCACGTACAAACTCCTCGCGATAACAGAACATATTTTATTTAAAATCATGATCTTTGCTGTATAAAAATGGTTTGCCCCTTAGTTTTTATATTAGTTTTGAGGGTAATAAGAAAGTTCTGAATTCTCCCCTAAACTCTCTTTCTGACCTCGTGCATTAAAACATATTTGACATCAAATTTACGTCAATTTCATTTGAACTGACGAATAGAAATTAAATATACGTGTGTTGCAAATTAATTCGAAGCATGAGTGGCACACTGGCACTAAGTTTTTCCTGTGCCAAAAAACATAAAAATGAGATTCTATAATACAGTAATCCTTCGCGATCAAGACTGGTTTGTAGTAAAGTGTATCTCTGTCAACATTATACAGGGTTGTTGATTATTATACATGCATATACATCTATTACATACATTATACATGCATCGTATACGATAAGGAACATGAGTGACCAGCTGACCACTCCCAAAAATCCACGCCTCAATTCACGATGGGATGAAGCTACTCCTGGTGGAAGCCTAACATGACTTTTCTCCACATAAACCTGCAGCAAATCATGCGTGAACAGTGCACCTGTTACTCGAAATACTCAATCGTAAAAAATTTTATTCATCATTAAGGGATTTGAAATAATCAATATTCACTCGGAGAATTATTAGCAATGTTCCAACTAATTACACGTATTGAGAATTTCCTTCATGAATAAAACTAGGCGTGGAAAATTTTCGAGGCTCATCTTTACGCAGCTATTGCTCAAGAATGTACGAGGCATGGAAAAAATCATTGACAACTCTAAAACGGTACCGAGATGCTGTTTTGGGCTTGTCATCCCTATTCTAGAACACGGATCTCTCGTCTGGAGTTGTGTTACGGAATTGTGCAGCTCCTAAATTGTGTTCCTCGTGCTGCAAGGCGCTGTCGTGACACGACTTGTTCCATCATTCGGTAACTGGGCATCAGGCACTTGACCTGCACTTACATGTCAAAAAAATCGGCGCCAACCCTGACCATGGCTTCGATTGGGAGCTGCCCGGTGGCTAACGGCAAAGGGTACGCAAGCTGAGTTTGATGAACACAAATTTGAACTGTATTCCTAACTATACCAGTACAGAACAAGTCAGGAGTTCCGAATTGTTTTACTGTCTTTTGGCCACGGTGTCAAATGCTACATTATTTTCAAATGCCACGGTGTCAAATGACACTGTTTGGCCACAGTGTCAAATGAATACGATTTGAACTAAGGTTGGTACTGAATTAACCTGAGGAATTTTGAATTTTCTTACTGTGTTTTAGTTACGGTATCGAACTATACCTGATGCTACACTAATGAAAGTATTTAGTTAGGTCATGAATAAAAGACGGCAGTGTAGACATTTTCATTTATCTTGCTCATGATTTTGAACCATGTTATAGTTCTTGGTCACTATCACAATGCCCGTCTTCTTGTCGCTCTGTGAACTCGCAAATAAAATTTTTTACGACAAAACTTGTGCAGCGTGGTTTCGTCAAAGCGAATTGCATCAATTTACTGTGTTTGTTACTCGTCCAAAAAAAGCGTATAAAAATCACTTAAACGACGAACATGTGAACATTGTTGAAGATATGTTCAATACCTGTGTCATTTCT
Organism: Platorchestia sp. MABIK; assembly: GCA_014220935.1. Classification (NCBI taxonomy): domain Eukaryota; kingdom Metazoa; phylum Arthropoda; class Malacostraca; order Amphipoda; family Talitridae; genus Platorchestia; species Platorchestia sp. MABIK. Next base: position 14,797 of record JACJUY010001494.1, on the reverse strand, counting down.
CGCTGAACAGCGAACGAGTTTCACAAAAAAGTATGGTGGAAAAAATTAAATCAACTAATGAGAATAATTTTGAAATACTTGTAAATATTGTGCAATCTTAATTCATATCTCCCTGAAGAAATTTTTACAGTATCTCTGATTTTGAAATTTCGCTTCAATTTCTTAACGATTCATAACAACAAGTTCCATGTGTTTTGCTTAAAGTTATTCAAGTAGGTCAATACAAGTGTAAACTTGTTAGACCTTATCTGATAATCAGAAAAATGTGAACCAAAGTTTAACGATTTCATTATTTTCGCCTAACACTAGTAATTGTATTCATCAAGAACGCAATAATTACTCATTAAGAGCCACATGGGAGATCGCGTTTCTCATGAGATTCTACTAAAGTAAGGCCACAGCGGCAAAAAAATACTACGTGCCACCCATGACCATGTAAGGCGCAAAGTAGAAGCCTGGCTCAGCATCTACGGCAACCGAAGGCGAACCAAGGACTCGGGCTCGTCGTCTAAAAACACAAAGTTTCTCCGTAACATTCTGGTGTCGACAGTAAATACAAATACTGGCTGTGCAGGGCACAACTTTGTTTGCTTCGATGATGCGTAAATACTAAGTTCTAGTACATTGTTTTGTAAAAAGAGATATAACTATTCCAGTAAATGTACACGCATTCACGAGTCTTGTGTAGCGAAAAGGAGGACATGATTTGATAAACATCGAGCCCTCACGAGGGTTCAACTCTACGAAGTTAAAAAGATGTTCCCGAACAAATGACACGGTAACTCGGTGCTTTGAGAATTGACGGTTTCATGAAGCTTAAGACTGAATCTTCGGGACGAGAGGACTATGGATTCATTCAGTTTCATAATGTCATACTGAAATAGCGTACCTACTTCCATGATAAGATACTTCTTGAGCAGGCAAATGAATGGGTTTAGATGCAATTTCACAATTCTCAATGACGATTCCATAGACATTCTAGTTTTTGTGGATCTTTTGGTCATAAAAGCCAAATGAACACTGCTTAAAATTGTAGGTTTTATTGATGGAAATGATCTCAGTCATTATTTATTACTGTCAAGTTACCACAAAGTTTTTGCAGCTTCTAGCCCTTCAAACATATGTAGAAGTGCAACTTGCCAAAAAAATTAACCATTCCTGAGGGCAGTCAACTTCAATGTAACTTTATAGTTTGAAAAAGCTGTTTGCATTTAGTTCAATACGCGAAAACGGAACATGATTTGAAAACGATTGTAGCTGAATTTTGTTTGCAATCCATCCTGTGTACCTAGAACACAATCTTTTAATAACTAAGCTAGCAGTTATTGAAGGTGCCATATTATACTCATCCATGCAGGAGATGTCAATTTGTGAATACCGTTAACATAATAAACCGGAAAGCAACAACTGCATGTAGGTATAAAGGTATTAAGTTTTGTGTCTCAGAGCTCTTCATAGAATTTATGACCACATTCTTATCTGCTCTCATTCTTGAACTCTGTTATGGAATACGCAATTTCTCTCGTACGAGCAGTTTCTCATCCCGCTATAAAAGTAAGTATCCGTAATTTCAACCTTCCTTTTCTTTACCTTCTTCAAAACGCAGTTCGCAACCCTACGGTCCACTCTTTTGTAAACTCTTCCTCTCTTTTACTTCCCATAAAATACGTTGCACCATAATTCGATCCATGATTAATTCTATTCTCGGTCAAAAAACCAAGTACCATCGTCGCAAAAGGAACCTCCATGCCACTTCCGTATGAATCACGGACGCTCTTTTGCTTCTTTACACAACTCGCACTCAGGACGCACGCTCAGATCTGGAAGCAGGCAGCGCCCAGCGTTTTAAGCTCATCCTTCACAGTGATTACGAAGATCAGCAAAATTTAGGAAGCCTGCATGGCACGCTCTGCAGAGCCAGCGCAACGGCAACTGCATCGAGGTTTTGCCTCGGCAGGGCTCGCCCTACAAGGGTTCATATTTAAGACTCCAAAAATTGTTAACCTTTTTCCTCCGCTGAATAATTAGAACGTAATTCTATCCAATCGGGGCATATCCTGGATACGGAATAAATTAAAACGGCAGTTGTTCAACTTTTGTATTCACTGTGTGCAGTTTGAGAAGCAATTAGAGGAAGCGAACCAGAGCTCGATGAGATTTTGCTCGTTGATAGAAGGTCGTCTTTCATGGGAGTGCTTTTGTGAAAAGTGAGATTGTAAGTCTCCTCGCCTTCGCTTCTACTATCATTCTCATGCAATTTGTCGTTGAGGGTTTATCACTCAAACTGCATCTTTTGATATAAAGTAGACACGTCCCAGATTACGGGTCATTAATGACATCTTCTCGCCTTATTTTTCCCTCATTTAATTTAAGTTTAAAAAATCTGCGCCTCCAGAAACACGTCCTTGAAATAGTCTCAATTTGGAAATATTCAAAATTTTCCATGTTACGTAACCTCTTCATATGAAATGAAAATTTTTCTTACAGTCTAAAATGTAGTTAACAAGACAATAAATGAGATCCTTGTGCGATAGCGGAAAAAAACACTGCATATAATCCCAATACAGAACAGACGTAATGTTTATCTACATTAATGTATTTATGGAAATAGTGAATACTTTCAGTTGCATGATGGGCTTTAAGTTTAGGTGCTGCATGTATATGTATGAACTCATCGCTTTCTGAACTAAAAGATTAACCAACGTACACCGAACAATGATTTTTGAGTTATAAGATAGGTGTTCAAAAAAGCAGAGAAGTAGAATTTTGAAGCCTCTAGTTCATGGTACACGTTTTGGGCAATTGGGAGTACTTGCCCATGCTAGTTATAATACTTACATTCGATTATGATTATAACACTATTCGGTCATGCAGATAATGTTCTCTCATGCTACTCATGACATTCAGTCATGCAATTAATGACATCCAGTCAAGCAAGTAATGATATTCAGTCATGCAAGTAATGATATTCAGTCATACAAGTAATGACATTCAGTCATACAAGTAATGATATTCAGTCATACAAGTAATGATATTCAGTCATACATGTAATGATATTCAGTCATACAAGTAATGATATTCAGTCATACAAGTAATGATATTCAGTCATGCAAGTAATGATATTCAGTCATACAAGTAATGATATTCAGTCATACAAGTAATGATATTCAGTCATACAAGTAATGATATTCAGTCATACAAGTAATGATATTCAGTCATACAAGTAATGATATTCAGTCATACAAGTAATAATATTCAGTTGTGCTTGTAATAACATTTAGCCATTAGAGGAATAATATTCGGTCATAATAATAATGATTTCTCGCTATGCTATTAATAAAAATTGTTCATGCTACGAAGAATACTTAGTCAATCTAGTATTAATATTCGGGTATTCTCATAATATTCGGTTTTTCTAATAACAATATTCGGTCATTCAAGGAATAATAAATGGTCATGCTAATAATATCATTAGGTCATGCCAGAAATAATCAAGGCGGGGGAAAAGATCTATAAATATCATTCAGAATGAACGAAAAATAATTTGACACAGGTGTTTTGTCCATGTGGCAAAACGCCTAGGCAGAGAACAATGTCAATGGCATTATCCACATATGCTTTGTTGTAACGTCCCCCGCCCTCCCACCATGCAGTCACAAACCTAATATTTATAAATACTAAATAAAGACGTAATGCAGGCACGATCCAGTTAATTTTTTGCTATTTTCAACATTGCTTACTACAATTGACACAAAATTTGAGCTGGATATTAATCTTCAGTTATACCTGCCGCAGTTGAAATTTTAATAAAGCGGTAGCAACGATAGATAACTTTATTGAAGAATTGAATTCTTCCCCGTAGAAAAATTTGTGTTTCGTATTTCTAACAAAAATGACGAATTGGACACTGTGCCATTTCAGTTGCAAATTTTTTTGTAAATAAAATTGCTCGTATGAGTCAGAAAATAGTTTGAATTAAAGACACAATGTTCTCCGGTACATAAAAGTTGCAGAATTCCAGCGAGAAACTCCAGACTCTTGTACGTTGTAGAAATATACATCAACTTCGGGAAAATTTCATTGCATATATTTTCGTCACCCAACCGCTGAATCCATGTCCTTAATCGAAATTATACCATGTAATATGAGGGTGTACTATAATTACCCCCTAACAAAAAAACACAAACTCACGCTAGAAACCCAAAATAGACGCATTTACGCGAAATTTACGAGGAAATGTGCAACCAATTGAAATGGTGAACTTCGATTTCAGTTGAAGAGGCCAGCAACAATGCGCTGGCTAACCACAGAGCGCCAAGCCCGCGATCAGTTCGAGTGATGCCGGCAAAACCGTAAGGCTGAGCTATTAAGTCGAGCAACTCCTAAAGGATAACTTCGAAAGCCAGACTGACATTAGCAGGCAGTATTTCAAAACACACATCGAATGTTCAAATGAAAAGACGCGAATCACAGAGACCGATTGCGGTTCCCCACGTGCTGAAAGTTCTCGAAGCGACGAGCACGTACGGCTCCTTACAAATAGCGAAAATTGTCTCGGATTGCTGTACTTCAGCGGCGTCAAAGTTCCAAAAGTGGACGGACGCAGGTCAGCTCTGGTTGCCAAGTCTAATATTGACAGAGATCACTAGAGGTGGCACGGGTGACTTCCTCGAACAAAGCCCTCGCAACAATACTGGATAATGGCGCTGGTTACAGGAACGTTACAATCAATGGGAGCAGATTTTCATCGAAGTCGAGGATTTTTTGCTCTGATATTTTTGCCGTTTGTTGTCGTGGCGAACACTGCAAGATGTCGTGATATGCTTCGATTTAAGTTCCCTAAATGACGAGGTTTCGCCCTCGTGTTCGCCAATTTTAGCTCTTATTTACGTTTTGCGAGTCGCTCACCACACGCAAGTTATCAGGAAGGCTCGTAGTGCTCAAATAATCCCGCTATTTGAGCTCAACAAAGGAAATACTGTATTTGACCGTGTTTAGTAGGCAACAAATGGCTGATTTGATGTTTAGCTTGGTCACAATTGTTACTTGTTGTGTGATTTATTCCTATAGACTACCAAAGATTAGTAGTCGTTTTCCTGCCCTCATTATTTTGAATAAATGTAATTTTTCTCCAACCCGTATCACAGAAGGATTTAAATACTACTAATTATTTATCGATTACCTGCACTTCAATTTAATAATAAATTATTATTCATTCCGTATTAAACAGTCGCATTTTTCAGCATAAATGAGAAGAACGTGGTAATCGCGAACTGGTCCCAAAGTCGTTGAAACTTCGCTTCGTTATCAAGCATTAAAATTTTCGATATTACTCAACGCAGCAATGTAAACAACTAGCATGAGAAATTATTCAGTGGTTAAAATTCCATTATCGATATCGACACGTTTACTACGGAGCAATTTACTACGGAGGATTTAATCGATGGCCAATATTCAACCGAAATTATAGCCAACTTTCGTTATCATCTTTAGAAGAGATCACAAAATGGGACGAGGCTTCAGTTTGTTTCAAGTATTCATGGGAATTAAGTTTATGGCCAGTGTTCAGTCAGCAGCCTCACGATATTCCCCTCAGGGACCACCGGTGGCTCACGTCGCAGGCAAAGTGTTGACAGCAGTTGTGCTAGTAGTGGGAGGATTCCTCAAAACTTGGAAATTTACCAAGTAGAATCAATGTAAGTATTTCGATACTGGGGTCAAGTTGGAAAATAATTTCATTTTTCACCGACATAGAATTTCGGAAAGTTCAATACTAGTTAGTAACTTGAATTAGCTGATCACACTCCAGTGGGAAAGAAAATGAGAAGAACGCCTCCGACTACTACAACGGATTTATAAATTCTTCTTATAAGTTGTGAGAGTTATAATATTATCTCCAGACTTTTTTACAATACTGAACAGTTGTTCAACAAGCCAAGCCATAGGGTCATTATAGAGGCGGAAGAAAAACACACCACAACAGCCATGCGAAACACGCACCTTACCAAAAAAAATCCACGTCATACCGAGTTTTTGCTTTCCCCAATAATGGCTGGAACACATCAAGAAATACCAACCCAGACATGAGCCTAGCCGGTCGCAATTTCGAGACCTGGTAATCTGGAATAGAATCAACGGTACCAATTGTCCACGACAATTCTGTGCATAGTCACCTCGTATTTCCGTCCGCAAATATCCTTCTGTTTTTAGAGCAATTTCGGCGGAGAATCCACGACTCCAATTGTTTTCGCGGGCAGAGTTTCACGGTGAATGTGTCCCGTTGCGTTATGACCGTGGCATAATTCGGTAATGCGGGAGTCCGTCTCATCACTCCACATTGTGACGACCTTCTCGGGTTTCTTCCATTCGAAAGCCATCACAGTTTTGCTGGAGCAAAGATCTTGGGCGTCTTGCACGAGATCAGCCGTATCGTCGGCCACCTCTGGCCAACTTAATCTTTTTATGTGAACTTTTCGAGAAATGATAGCATTTAATGCTAGCGGATATGAGATGTACATTCTAAAGTGTGCGTTAATCTGTGTCGCTAATTCGAGGAACAAAATCTCTGAAACTATACCCGAAAGTTCACACTGCGCACAAATCTCCGTCATTAAATAAATACAAGCTCGTCAACATAATGATCGGAGTTGTTCAAGTTCACACTCAAGGAGGTCATGTAAGCCAAGCTGGATATCTAAGTGAGAACAACATACCTACCTAAACGAGTTTCGTCTTCTGTAGGCTTGTTGTATGCAATCCAACTGATGAGACTTCTTATAAAATTTAATTGTTTGACTGATGTTGAGAGTTTTTAATTGGAATTGTAGTTTAAATAACAATGTAGATATATAGTGAATGATAGCTGTGCTGAATTATATTTCTTGAAAAAACGAGTAAAGTGTGTCACACATTACTTCCATTCAATTATTTAAGAAATATACTGGAATCTTAAAATAAAGGGAAAGCGTTTGTTTCAAAATTCGTGAATTTTTATAGCAAAAGCTAACGAAAGCGAGTAATACGAACAGCACTCCCAGTTCCAACTTCGAAGTCGTGCAGAGCTCAAAATATAATTTGGAATGTGCATTCTGAACGCAATAGAGTTGTGATATTCTAATGAATAAAATCTAAATACCTTTAGTTAAACAAACACAAATATAAGTGAAAATAGAAAAGCATTCTTTATTGATACATATACTAAATAAACAATTAATTATACGTGGGCTAGAACTAGAATTGCAGAGAGGGAAAATCGTTGGAAGCAGAAAATCACAGATGATGTCAGAAACGCTAACCCAAAATCATTAAATAGAAATGCCGCACAAATACACTGGGGCACTGCAAAAAATGAAAAAGTCACCACAATACAAACCAACATCCTGCCCCCGTAGCAAACTTCAATAATTTCTGTGTGACTGAACCATGGCCCGCACCTTTTCTAACTCATGTTTATCCAACAAATAGTTACACTCGAACTCATCGGAGCTCTGTACGAAACTCCTCTGGCAACTTGCAGTTCTACCTTGAGATCAGCATGCTCCCCAGCTTACTAAACTCACTTCCGAGATGATCTCACTAGCTCCAAGTGATGCCAATATTGAGTCTACGGACGCACAAATAATGAGAACATGCGTCCAAATTTCGACAATAAATATTTTCCCCAAAACTGCAGTAAATTAATTTCTTTCTCGTTGCATGAGTACGTCTCAAAGGAACGAGTTTAGTAACGAGTAAGGAGTCCGCAACGAGTTTGGAGGCACCCTAAATAATCATCTGTTCTTATCATCCTCCACAGGGGGACACAACTATTGGATCTATGGGAATTCGCGCTCCCAGGGGGGAAATTTGTTAGGGCCCGAGCTGAGGGTTAGTTAGGCTTTCTTTTTGTTGAAATTAAATAATTTTCGCTATGTTAAGGACCATCTTTTTAGGTTCACTACGGTCCTGTTTTTCCTGCACCTACTACTTTTTTCTTCAACTTTTATCCCACTTCATGAACTTCTTTCTCAACTTACTGTTTCTATGTCCCTTCTGCATAGATTTCGCATTCCCTTATCTTCATACTAAATGATGCATTCCTCTTTCCACTCTTCGATATGCTCTTTTTTAGCTGTTAGGGAGGCTTAAACTAATGTATAATCTAATCTGTTCTCGGCCTTCATTCTCGATATCAGAGAAAAAAGCCAAAGTCAGTAAACTTTTTCCAATGACCGAACCCGATTATTCATTCTAAGGGAACCTGAAGTTATCTTCCAGTGTTACAGCGAATGGCCTCAAACATGGAAGCTAGACTCACTTTCCTAATTTTCCATTTCACAATTTTACATTTTTCCTAATTCTGGCCAGCTGGTGTGCGTAATAGCAAAATTGGGGTTAAATTGAATTAGATTAGATTAGATTATTAGTTAGTTTAAGCCTCCCTATCCGCTACTAAGGCGATCCAAAGAGAGGAAGGAAGAAGGCACCATTTAGTATGGAGTTTAGGGAACGTGGAATCTACGCAGAAAGGGCATAGAAACAGTAAGATGAGAAAGAAGTTTATGAAACAAGATCAAAATTCAAGAAGAAAGTAGTAGGTGTTGAAAAAACAGGACAGCAGTGAACCGAAAAAGATGGTCCGTAACAGAACAAAAACCTATGTTATTTCAACAAAAGGAAGCCTACCTACTTAGCTCGGGCCCTCACATAGTCCCCCTGGGAGCGCTAATTCCCATAGATACAATAGTTGTATCCCCCTGAGGGGGTTAAATTGAATTAAATGTTGGTCTGAGCCTCCCCAACCCTAAATAAAGTGTTCTCAAAAATGAATGGAAGTATCATTGAGGGCTGACTTAAGATAATGGGGAATCTGTGCACTAAGTGTATCCTCACACCCTGCGCATAAAAAACGCAAGAATGGAGAAAGTTTATGATCTAAGTTAAAGATGAAAGTATTACATGCCTAAAAGGACAGCAGTGAAACGAAAAAAGCTGCACAATGAAGAAAGAAAAATTATTCTATTTTAACAAAGGGAAGACTTCCATAACCGCCAGCTGAGGATCTCTCGTGTTCCCCCGAGGAGCGCTAATTTGCACAGATCCAATAGTTGAATCTACCTGAGGAGAGAAAAATAGCGATTCTAAATTTACCGGAGGGAAGTTCCTCTTTGGATAAATACATACGGTAAACTCACAAAGTACAAACATGAGAACAGAATCAGCCATGCTATATTGATTTCAATGTTTTTTTACACAAGTTTTGCCGAGCTCAAAAACATAATACTCATGTTCACTTTTCGTACGAGTGAGATTTTTCCCTAAAATTTTCCGTTGTTCCCTGCACTGTGAGAAGTGGAAAGAATTTTATCGCCTAACCTCATCCACATTTTGAACAATTCCCCCTACAATATTTTACCCTATGATAAAGTGAACATTGATTAATTTTCCTTCTTTAAGTAACTATTTGACAAACGTACGCAAGCTTTCGTAACCTCAGAACAGTGAGATATTGCAACATTTCACGAATAAGACATCCATACGTCAGCAAATCATCACATGTTTTACTGCTTCATTAAAAAAGTATGAACGATGATATAATCTGCTTAGTCACCTCTTAACCAATTAGAGCAAGTACCACAAATCTCAGAACGCCGAGCAAAATGTAACCTACAAATGCCAACCATTTACAAATTTCTACACTTTTCAACCACCCTTTAAAGTTTGAAGCAAAAATGGAACGCACAAAAGTTACCCACTGATAAACTTCACTAATTTTCACTAACTCCGTGAAGTGTGAGAAAGAATTTTGCCTAAAATAGTCACCTTTTGACTAATCGTGACACCCCTTCGAAGCACGAGTGTCTGGAGCTATTCCATGACGCCGCTGGCGCGAGCGGAACGCGAGGTGTCGGCATGGAAGTGTTTGAGGAGCATGTCCATCTTCATCTAGGGAGCTTTAGTTAAAGCTTCGAAACGATTTGCCGCGGCCTCTTCGAGAGGTCGGTTTTTACCCACTACGTCAGTCGAGAAGAATGAGTTGAGTGTGATTTACTGCCCATAGTCTGTTCTTCACGAGGAAGGAAATGTCTCGAGCGGTGCAGTACAATGAGGATCAGGACGATGCCTTTTTGATGCTGCGGCAATGAATATGCAACTGCCTGAACAAAAGCACGACGGGTGAAGCGGTACGATTAGATTTAAGGGAAATAAAATGAACTTTGGTGGCTGAGAACATCTATATCGGCATTCGTGTGGAGATAATTTGTCTACGTAATGCTCCGTCATAAAAAAAAGACGAAAATGAAAACTTGAAAAAATGAAACTATGTTGGCGAGGCATGACTTAGAATGCGAAAAAACTTCACATAAACCATAATAGCTGCAGCTGTAATATGATAAACTCAAGATTATAAACTGCTTTGAAGTAATCCCATTCTCACATGGTTCAACAGTGAATCATGAGTGAATTATCACCGTTCTATTGCCAGAAGCGAAACAATTAGAAAAACAATGAAAATTCTAAAGTAATAAAAGAAGAGGTTGTTCAAATGTGGTTTTACGAGTCATAATCCTTTTTTCGGAATCTTTCTCATTTTTGACTCGCTAGTTTTGTAGTTCCCTTGCAATTTAATCAATAATTACACTGGGAAAAAATTCTAACGAAGCAAATACAGCAGCTAGTCAGTCCGACATGTTTCCCAGCCGTGCTTATTCACTTCGAAAGATTAGATTGGACAGGATAATAAGAAAATTTAAGCGACGCTAACACCAACAAAGGTGCTCCCAAGAGAGGAAAGAGGAAAACACTAATTGTAATAGAATTATGGGAGCGGGGAATCTTTGAACAAGAAGCGACTCCACACCCTACGCAAGAGCGAGATTGAAACAGCATAATGAAACATGACGAAAGTTTGAGAAAAGAGAAATGGGAGAAGGAAAAATATTCGATGAATTGAAAGAAGTAACAAAGCAGTAAAGCACCCATTCTATTTTATCAGCAGGAAGGCCAACATAACATTTACCCTGTGGCATCACGAGCACATGGAAAAGTGAAACGTTACCGAGATGCCGCAAAATGATCAGTGGAATTTGATCATCCGTGCTGACCATAAATTAGTGCGCTTCCTTCTTCGTTAGCAACGCAGGTAGGATCAATGCCTTATGCAGACATTGATTGGACGTTTAGCATCCGTACTCACCACACGAGTGGGACGGCAGGGCTCAGGTCGTGTTGTGCTGGAGTAAATTGGATCCCTTGAGATACGAACTCAAGCCAGGAGACTTCTATAATTTTACAGGATTCAGATATTGAAAAGAACTTAGAAATATTCCCGATTGAACCGATTTGTAACTAGGTCCAATGAAATGGTGGGTTAAAAGTAGTGAAAGCTGAGTGAGATAGTTTTTATAATGCAGTTTTTTCACTCCCTAGACTGTTAGTAGAAAAGATCAACGCCGTTGAGTTAGTCGAGAGCTTCGGTAGCACATCAGAGATGAACGTTTTATCAAGATAAAGTCCGACCTCGGGGAAAAATGCTCAGTTAATTTTCACTGCTGTCAACAAGATTTTCCATCTAAACATATTCGTACTTACAAATATTTGTGCTGGAACCCCACAGAAACTATGAGAGAGCTAAATGCTGTTTTTCTGTAACAAAATCGCATTTCATTTTGCTCATAGTCTTCTTGCTTGTTTCTTTGGAAATCTAGAGCCAGTCTGTGACGAGCAAGGTGAAAGTTTCACTAATATTTTCAAGGTTAAAGAAGAACGGCATCGAGGTAAGCCCGACGTAGACACACGAAGGCTGACTATTGTGGGAACAACAAGCGAGATTGTTCTCAGGTTGGACACTCCAGGAAAATTCATGGCTTTAAATTTTTACCTTAACTACGGTTGTGCTGTTGCTTCGGTAAGTTTAGTTAGGCTGGAAGAAGTCGTGTTGAAAAACCGGCTTCACTGCTCTAATACATTTTTAACCTTCTTAAAAATCGTAAATAATACAATAATTGATCCAAATGTTACCGTGTACTCAAAAATGTATTTCGTAAAGATAGTAAAATAATTTTAATGTTATTTGCATATTCCGGTACGTAAATGAGTAATTTACCTAGTGGTACACCTATATATGTACCAATACGTCTTCAACGTGTTAAATACCTATAAATAACTGGAATTATACAGCAATACGTCAAATTTTCCTAATTCGCTTCAGCCTCCATGACCTCAAAATATGTGTCCCAAAAAATAGAGAGATGAAGGTACCATTCACTGAGGAATAAAGAGGGCAGAGAACTTATGCACATGTTGTGTTCTTACTCTCTGTGCATTGGTGTTGCAAGATTGAAAGAATTTAATGTAAAATGATATTAGTTGTTGAATAAAGTTATAGCTGATGAAAAAAGGACAACAATGAACTGAAAAAGAAACATCCATGCCAAAACTGAAAAAAATTATTTCAACAAAGGAAGTCTCACCTTACTTTTAACTCGGGGTTTCACATTTTCCTCATAAGAACGCTAACTCCCATAAATATTATAGTTACTTCTGTTGGGGAGGAAGAAAATTGACGACTATGGCTGTACTTTACCATGGGACTTGACGATTTCTTCCGTAAAGGAACATTCATCCTCATTTTCTTCATTTTAAGCATCCAGGTATGGGCCAATTTTTCGGCATGAATTCATCACTCGATTGGTTCATGATCGGTGAATAAAAAGTTAATTTTTAAGCATGCTTGGCAAATCTTGACTCGCTTTAAATATTTAATAGCTAAATTACGAAAAAGGTAGAAAGCGAACGAGAATGAAATATTAAAACCCCACATTCTGCAAGGAGAATTTCTCCTCCAAAATAGTGTATTTCACATTATAGATGCGAAATACATCTGAAATGTGTAAAAATCGCCTCAATGAACACAAATCCAACGAGAAATAAAACATTAACTCGCACCGTACCGACACAAGCGAGGCTATAGCCGCCTCTGCTGAACTGAGTATTGATCCCTCAGCTAATTGTCTGGTTCCTCTCGTAAGAGCGAACAAACAGCAAATTTTCACGGCATTTATCACCCATCTTACGCCTGCCAACACCTCCTTTCAGAGCCGATAGCTGGAAGGAGGCATCATTGGCACAGATCGTGCACCGAAGGCTTGGTTTATGCGCTACGCCAAGCAATTATTACCGACTTAAAGAGCAATGTAATTCTTGGTCCGCGCTGCCAGGGCTAAACGAAAAAACTCGAGTACGTACCTCTCTGATAATGCATGTTGAAGCTAATCAAAGTGCACTCTTTGTGTTGCACGAGGATAATTCCAGCTAATCTCTCTTCGTTCAGATGCCTAATGTACGTCTGAACAGGTTTCCAGTATAGCGGCACGAGTTCCTCGCAAAACCTGATAAATTCCGGGAAGTTAAAATCCCGTAATTTGTTGAGTAACTGGTCTGTGCGATGACGACATCATCAGGTCACGATTCGTCGACCAACAAGCTAAGAGTTTTATTTTTTTCATTTTTTTTTCTTTGAAATGTGCTAATTTTGTAAACGATCCGTGAAAAAGAAATGATGTTTGGAGAAAACGTAATTTAGGAAATAAACCATGAAAAAGAACACCTGTCCGAAAAACCATAATTTAGCACCGACTTTAACGTTTTCATTAAGTTGTTCATGTTGGTATATTATTGAGACCTTGCGTTATTTCGCAAGCATTTCGTTACGCGTAATTAGATCAGGCAGCCTCCGTTCCATTTCAAGGCGCCCTTGTAACTCCTCAGAAACGATCGCAAGATTTTATTCATTTAGAAATCTCTTGGTTGAGGTCACTCCAATTGAAACTCCAAAAGAAGCTCAAAGGACAAATTTCCCAACCAGAGAAGCAGTTTGCAGCAATGATTTAGCATTTTTCTAACGACCAAACACCCCTCCTGCTTATTCCATTTCGTTGTGTCTAAACTACAATGAATTTAAAAGAAGATAAAAAGTTCTCAAACATTGCCACAGGGTCTCCCAGTTTTTATACTGAAATGTCAGTGGTTGCATTAAAGACGACAGTGAATGAAAACGCAATGAAAGTCCTCCCACTTTCATTTTTTGTTTATTCCAGCGATATAGCGAGGAGTAAAATGATTACTCTTTCTATCTCATTCTGCAAAATCTTCGGATTGAAGTTTATCGCACTTATTAACCTAGTGTTGAAATTAAGGAGAACTCATGCTGATTGTGAGCAATGCTGATATGCATGCACCGTTGGATGCTCACAATATGCGATTCTCGAGCCAAGTGTTAATTGCACAATGTAACTGGTGAGTGAGTTGTGCAATAGATTGTGAAGAATATAAAACAAAATGGCACAAACAACAATACCGTAGAACAAATAGGTAATATAAATATTGAAATGGTATAAAAAAATGATAAATATATTGTAGCAGCAACATAGAACAACTCGGTAATGTAAATGTTCACGAGGACTCAAAAAAGGAATTATAATAAAGGGACACCACAAATCGAAGAGGTAATATAAATGTTCACATGGTTAGGAAGGAGAGAGCAGCGATTGACAAAATAGCGTTTCTTCTTGAAATCAAAAGAATTGAGGACAACCGTGTTTGATAAATGAGGTTTAGACAAGTTACTCTGAGTTTCACACAAATTATGCAAAGGAAAGAGGAAAACACCATTTAGAATAGAATTTATAGAACGGGGAAACTTAGCACAAATGTGTTCCCACATAGGACAGTTTGAGCATATGTGTACTGTTATAGTAGTGTGCTACTATTTTGGAATTTTTATTATTGTTGGTAATTGCGTTTGGTATGCTCTGGA